>JAJNNV010000089.1:0-141731 GCA_022544895.1 Biscogniauxia sp. FL1348
ACCTCTTACTAATCTTTATATATATAAAAAAAAATATATAGCCGACTTAACTACACACAACCTTTTCTTTTTTATTATTATTATTTTAATAAAGTATATTCAATTATATAAACATGGCTAGTTACGCGTAAGTGCCATAACACTTAATAACATAAAAAAATATAACTAGTTTAATAAATTTTTAATAAAATTTAATAAACTTATTATTATTATTTATTTTAAAATTATAAAAATTATTTTAAGTTTTTTTATATATATTTAAGTCTTAATATTAATTAAAAAAGTACTTTAAAACAGTTGCACTTGTTTTTAACATTAAAAAACTATATTTATCGGTAATAAATAATATTAATTTTTTAAAAGCTAATTTATTAAATTAATTAATAATATATAAAATCTTTTACTTTTTTATAAAATAATAATTTACGTTATTATTAAGCTTTTATTTTATAAATAAATATTAATAATTAAACTTAATTTAAATTTAATTTTTTTTTAACTTATTATTTATAAAAAAAAAAAAATTTACTATTTTACTAAATGTTAAATACTTTTTTTTATATATGCAAATATAAAAATAATAACGCGATTTTACGCTTAAATGTTGCCAATAAAGTTAATAACCTTATTTCAAAATATAGCAATTATTTTTTTATATTCTTTAAATTATATAACTTATGCTAACTTATAGTTAACTGCAGTTATTTTTTTTAATTTTATTTTTTTTTAAAATTTTTTATAGTTTTAATTTAAACTGCAAGTATAAGCATGTATTTTTTTTAACACTTTATTTTATTTAATGCTTAATTTATATAGCTTATAAATAACTTTATTTTAAACTAATACTATAATAACGCAAATTTTAAATTTTAAAATACCGCATTTAAACTTTTTTTAATAAGTTTTTAAAATTAATTTAAATTTATTAATTTATTAAAATAAAAAAAAACCGCTATATTACTTTTAATAAAAAAAATAAAATAAATAATAAAGCTTTAAATTTTTTTAATTATATAATATTATATTAATTTACTTATTTAAAATTTAATATTTTTTATAAGCTTTAAAAATATTTCTTTATAACTAACTTATAAGTTTTTAAATTAATATTATTTAAAGTAATATTATAAGTTGTACTTGTTTTATAAAATAATAATAATATTGCTTTTATTTTATTAAAAAGTTTTAATTTTGGTTTTTTTTTAAAAAATACATTTAAAATAAATAACCGTTAAAAAGCTTAATAATAATGCGTATTATTGTAATCGCGTTTATAAAACAAATTCTTTTCGTAATTTTTAAAAGTAAAGCGTACTTTTTTTTAAGCGCATTTTTTTTTCGCACTGCTGTAATCGTTTTTTAAAACTTTATAAACTATAATAAATTTTTATTAATTAACGCTTTTTATAAAAAATAATTTTAATAAGCTTATAAAATCAGTATTTTAACGTTATTAATTAGCAATTAAAAAACAAATAAATAAAAATTTTAAGTTTTTTTAAACTAGTAATAATATTTACGCAATTTTTTATTACGATCTTATAATAAATTTAAAGTATAAAAGCTTAAATAATCTTTATATTATATATAAAAAAAAATTGCATAAAAAAAAAGTTTTTTACACGCTATAATAAATGCTAAAAAATATAAATACTTTAATTTCTTAATAAACAAATAAATAATTAATGCATAAAGTACACAGGTACATTTAGTTAGCTAATGCTAAATAATAAAGCTGGCAGATAGGACTGTAACAGGTTTTAAAAAAAATAATTATAAAAATTTAAACTATAAACTTTTTTATTTTTTATTTTATTTATATGTTTTTAAAATTATATTAAGTTCGTTTTAAGTTAAACTAATTAATAAAGCGCTATATATACACTTTAAAAAAAAATTTTAAATAAAATTTTTTTTTTAAAAGTTAATTTTAAAAAATCGCTAACATATTTTATTATTTAACTTAACTGTAAATTTAATTGTAAATTTTATAAAAATTAACTTTTTAAATTAAAATGTTATTTTTTTATTATATAAATTTATTTAAAATAAATAATAAATAATTTTATTAAAATTAAAAACTTTTTAAACTTTTTATTAATAGTTTTTTTTAAAAAAAAATAACTTTATTTAATTTAAATAAAAAAAATTTATTTAAATTTAAAAAAAATTTTAAGTTATTTTTTAACCGTTTTTTATATATAAAACGCGTTTATTATAATTTAAATATTAATTTTAAGCTGTTTATAAATATTATATTATATAGCGTAATTTATTAATAAAATGTGCGTTTTACGTAAATTTATATTTTATTAATACTAGTTATATTAAAAACTTGTTTTTATTTTTATTAAATTTATTAAATTAAAAAATAGCTTTTATTTATTTATTTAAAAGGTAAAAAGTGTAGTTAACGTAATTATTATAAATAAAAAAAGTGCGGTTAAAACCGTTATTTATTTATAGCATATTTTTTACGTTATATTTATATTAAATGTTAACGTTAATTAAAAAATTATTAAATTAATTAATAAAAATTTTTTAATTAATCAAGTTTTAATATTATTATTAAAATAAGTAAAAATTACGTTAAATTATTTATATATAATAATAATAATAAATATTAAAATTTGTTTTATTAATTTTATATATTTAAAAATAAAAATATATTTATTATTAATGTTAAAATTTATTTAAATATAGGTATTTTTTAAATTAATAATTTAATGCTTTTAAATATATAATAAGCTTATTATAAATAGTATTATTATATAAATTTTAATAAAGTTTATTTAAAATTATAAAAAAAAAGTTTTAACTATTTATATATACGCAGTTAAAAAAGGTTTTATAAGCTTTTAACGCGCTTATTAAATAAATTGATTTCGTATACTAATTTTTTAAATACCGGGCTTAGCCTGTTATAATAACACTTAAAAAGTCTAGCCACTATTTTAAAGGTTATTTTAATGTTCTTGAGGCTGCAGTTCTTTACACGCACAATTTGATTATAATTAATGGCGCTGTACTATAAAAAGGGGGTATCATTGCTATAGAGAGCATCCTAGATGAAAAAAGACGAAAAATCATGACCCTACCGGTTCCTGCCGACATCAGTAGCTATACTACTGCTTGAAGATCCCATTCCTCGAAAAACTCCAAACCATGGTGCGTTGCCCATTACCCTTCCATGGTCCTCCCCTTTTCTGGCCATGCAACGCCCTGTACTTCCTTCATCCTCAACCTCATCTCATGTACGTACATAGTATACAAACATCGTTCCCAGAACTCTTTAAACTAAAAGTATACACCTACTCCTTCCTACCAGCTATTTGTCTTTTTCTTTCCTTTCTCTCCTTATCTCCTCTCTAGCGGCTGACGCTGCTCCTCCGGCTTCTCTTGCGCAGGGCAAACACCCTGGTCTCCTCCTTCAGCGTAACCCAAACCCAGAACCAGCTCAGAAACTCAAGGAACGCGAAGGCAAAAAATACGCGATTTCTCAAGCCATCGCCGCCGCTCGCGGTACCATAGGCGCTGCTCATGAAGGGTACGTTGGGGTGGGACATGGACAGACGCGTGGAGCCGGGGGCGGAAAGGTAGGTGAAGACGGTCAAGACGCCGAAAACGACGATGCGCGCGGGGGCCTGTGCACCCCAGTAGTGCACCAGCCAGATCTCCTCGGGCATGGAGAGAGTGATGAGGTCAGAAAGGCCGACGAGGAATAGCACGACGGCGAGGAAGGACGAAGTGGGCGACGGGGAATCGAAGAACCGGGTTTCAGGCTGTCAAGTGTCTTCGTCAGTACAAGAGGTACGCAAACCAAAAGAAGACGGTTCGACTTTGCTTACCATACCCATGGCTTCACCTAAGACCCATACCAGGGCCTGGTCAGCAATGGTATTGGGGTTTGTAAAAAAGAAGAAGGCGAGGGTGATGTGGAAGAGACACAGAGAGGTGAGAATGGTCATGGCAGATATGAGGGCCATGCTGGGCAGTGTGTGTATGTGTGTTGTCTGGGTACCTACCCCCCCGCGCAGGAGAGGAGGCTACCTGGTGTGGAATAGTTGTAGGTCAGGTAGGTCAAGGCAGCAGGCGTACCTAGTCTATGGAGGAGACGGCTTACGGAATAAAATGGAAGTAGATGAAAGAAGAGAAGAAGACAGGAGCTGGAGGACTAGAAAACAGTTAGAAGGAGAAGGAGAGAGAGAGACAGGCGGGACCCGACCAGAGTGGACCTAAGGTACAGGGTTACAGAGTTCGGGGTCCAGTTGCTTCACATGTACACTTCCGTACCATCCTAAACTTGGCTCGATAGGGTTAGGGACCATCCTGTATGAGGCATAGTGTGTTAAAGAACCAACAGGGATCACTGGCTCTCGCAGCTTCAGCCTTAACTCAGCATGACTTCACAACCCCACATTATTAGCCTTGTTAATTCTCGGTTAACCCCTATCGCAACTACCTACCTAGGTACCCGAAGCGTGGTGGGGAGAAGTATATGCTTAAATGAATACATAAGACATGCGAACATGGTTAAATAATTAAACTACCTTAAGTAGGTAGGTAGGTCGAGCAAAATGCCCTCCAGCCTTTTCTACCTCTCCACGGGATCCTCTCAGCCACCCCTCTTCAATTTTCCTCCCATAATCACAGGGCCCATGGTTGGCTTTGCGACAACAGCTTCTACCTCCTTCCACACTCCACTATCCAGTGCCATTGACTCGATATAATCCCGTAACAATGTTATGACTGGGCATTTAATTGAATATCCCCTCCCCGCCGTCTGCCTACCTATTCACCTACCTACCTACCTTCCTACCTACCTATACCTGGATATCTCACATCCTAGTCATTGTCCGTAGGTAGTCGACATCCATGGCCGCTGCTCCCTCCGAACCACCTCTCGATGCCGCTCGCCATATCCGTTACTGGCAGCGCTGCTTCCGCTCTCTCCTCCCCCACCACTACACCAGCAACGACAGCATCCGCCTCACCCTCGGCTACTTCATCCTCGCCTCCCTCGACCTGCTCTCGCCCTCCTCTCCTGAGCCGCTTATAAGCCCTGCGGACCGCGCCCGCCTGCGTACCTGGGTCCTGTCGCTGCAACACCCCCACGGCGGCTTCTGCGGTTCACCCCACCATGTCCTGCCGCAGCGATACACCACACGCTTCGACTTCGACAAGGAGATCGAGGTCGCCCGGGACCCCGCAAATGCCAATATAGCCGCGACCGTGTTTGCGCTGCTCGCGCTGGGGACCCTCGCTGAGGGAGATGGGTCCGCCGCGTTCGACGGCGTGGATCGCCTGCGCACACTGCGATGGCTGCGGAAGCTGCAGCGGGAGGACGGGAGCTTCGGAGAGGTCATCACCGAAGATGGCTATGTAGGTGGGGGGCGAGACATGCGGTACTGTTACATCGCCGCGACGATACGCTGGGCACTGGGAGGGGCCGAGGGGCATGGGGCGGAGGACTTTGATGTCGACGCCTTGGTGGGGTACATAAGACGAGGACAGACATTCGACGGCGGGTTGTCTGAGAGCTCCACTCATGAAAGTCATAGTATGTTCTGTCATGTCTTCGCACCTAACCCATGAAGATGAAGCTACATAGCTAACATGTGGGTGAACCAAACTTAGGCGGTTATGCGTATTGCGGCGTCGCTGCCCTCGCGCTTCTCGACCTCGCCAACCCAGATCCATCCGCCAAACCCGACCATTACATCCACGCTGGCATCCCCTCCATCCCGTCACTCATACACTTCCTCGCGAACCGGCAGTTCGTCTATTCCGATGAATCAGAAAACGATGAAGATGAGAACGAAGACAAACCTGCCACCGACCCCTCCCTCCCCGATCTCTCCTCTCTTTCCATGTCCGACGAATCGGTCACGGGCTTCAATGGGCGCCTTAACAAGGCCGCGGATACGTGCTATGCGTGGTGGGTCAGCGGTGCGCTCTCGCTGCTCGGGCAGCTGGGGCTCATCGACCGCGGGCCCGCCCGGCGGTTTCTCCTCGAGAAAACGCAGCACGTCATCGGGGGGTTCACGAAATACCCCGGTGGCCCACCCGACGTGTATCACGCGTACATGGGTCTCGCAGCCCTCGCTACGCTAGGCGGTGAGGAGGGGCTGAAGAAATTCGACCCCAGAATATGCGCGAGCGTCGAGGTAGCGGAGAAGATTGCGAGAGCGAGGGAGGCACTAATACGTCGAGATGAGGAAAGGGAGAGGGAGAGCGATGATGATGGCGATGATGATAGCAACTCGGGAGAGGACGACAGTGCTAGTGGTGATGATGCTGAGTAAGGCTAGAGATGTAGTACAGGTTAAGGGCAGGTCTATCTGTTCATCTTCCTACCCGCTCCCAAAAGCCTACCTATAGGTACTACCAAAAAAATTCCAATGTCATAGTGTATATTGAATAGGTATTACTTGGATAGAGGGTATTTATGCACGTGCATTAGGGGGTGCCATGACTATTATCAAGTCCCCGCCCATAGCACGGTCAGCTTTCAGCCAGCAAGCAGCATCCTCTACATTTCTTGAATTAATTTAATCACAGAGGCAAGTCAGGTGGAAAAGGGGGGCGAGTTGATGGGTTTTAAGCAGTCGTAAATATACCTACTAATATGTACCTAGGCACATAACCAACAAGTTTAAAAACACAAAGCACAGGAGGACCCAGATTCACCCAACGGACAAAGACAGTCAATCCCGTTTCATCTACTAAAGTGAATCCGTCATGATCATGCTTTAAAATATAATCGTATCATCTTGGGGGGGGGCTAGGCTAAGTCGCTGTACTGTAGTGTAGTCTAGAACGACAATACCTACAACCATTCATTTCTCCTAGAATTCCAATAACACAGATCGGCCGAATTACCTAGCTACTATCATTATGCGATGGCTAAACCTCCCCCTTTTTACCTCTTCTAACTTGTCATGCAACCACTCTCCCCTCAACACCGCCATGGCCCCTCCTCTCTACGTCCAACACCAATGGCCCTCCTCCGGGCCCGCTCGCATCCAGACTCAGCGTGACGCGGGTCCTATCCGCGACGACGCGCACCGTCTCGCCCATATTCCTTAGATCCGACTCAAAGTGCGCGACCGGTCCTGTCCCTCCTCCCACTCCTATCCCCCCTGACACATCCGCCCCATCAGTGGCAGTAGCAGGTCTAACTTCTCTAATCTCGACACTGGGATAAGGTAGCCAGCCCTCGCGGAGAGGGATGAGGAGGATGGGTATATCGGCCTCGGTCTCGGGGGAGCTGCAGAGCTCGGCCTCTGCATCGGCAGTAGAGGGGGCGGGGATGACGAAGTGACCCTTCCGGCGGCCGCCGAGGAGCCATGTGTCGGGCGGAGCTGCCAGCTCGTAGCTGAACTCGAGGTCAGCCTGGTCGGCGGGCGCGGTCACCGTATCCCAGAGCCGTGTCCAGCGAAGGTGCAGCGTGGCGGGGAGGAGCTGGTGAGTGGTGTAGTAGGTGGACGGTGAGTTGGTATCAAAGGCGTCGGTAGCTGGCAGAGAAGAGGGAGGATGTAGTCGGATGTCGGCCGTGTGCACTATGGTGACAGAGGGGATTTCCACAGGGATAAGGATGGACGTAAGCTCGGTCGGTTTCGAGTTTGCGAGAATGAGTTTAGGATTCTCGGCCTGCCAAGTCTGGAGAAACGATGCCAGTGTGTCAGACAGCTCGGCACCGTCCGGGCCTTTTCCTACGCCAGCAAATGACTTTGTCCACTCAACAGAGGTCAGGAACGACGTTGAGATGAACCCCAACAAAGCTGCACGCTCGAGCTCAACTCCGCCCAGGTCATTCCTGACATATGGTAGGATAGTTGAGACGAGCAGCCGCGAAAGCGAGCGGAGAGGCGTGTCTCGTAGAGATTGGATGATGGAGTCACTAACTAGTGTCTCGATCTCATCTTGGAGAACACTATAGTACAACTTCAAGTACATCATCTTGGATGCCTTTGGGTTAATCTTCACATTTGACTTGCGTTTAATCTTATACAGCAGGCTCGCTGGTTGCCTAGGGAATATAACAACCGGATCAACGGAAGGAACGCCGAAATCAGAGTCAAAAAGATCAGACCCCAGGAGCTCGCTCTTGTACAAGCGCAAGGGGCTTAGACTCGCGGTAGACACAGTAAACCGGGAGAACAGGGCATCGTGTTTGAAAACGTCCTGAACGTTGACGCCAAGAGCGAGAGCAGTGTGAATTGTCGGTGTTTTCGAGAAGGTGAAGTCGCCATGTTCAGTTACATAAGATACTTCGATGCGGACAGACACATTGAGAGTTTCCTGCTCCACCGTATACGGAAAACGGATTCTAACACTCGATTCTCGAGGTACTGACTCAAAGCAGAATAGACCACCTTCTGGTGGCTTTGAAAAGTCGACAGGAGAATCAATGCAGGTTGCCTCGCTAGTAATCAACCTCAACCCCCCAGTCGCCGCTTTTACTCGGATATCGACTTTTTCAATTTCATTCCACCCAGAATCCAGTTCGATATCAACAGTATTGTTATGATCGAGCTGGATATGTTTCGATGGGTATAATCGGACGTCAAGGGTGTCTGCACGGTGATAAATAGGCACCAGCGACGACTTGAGGATATCGTTTCTGTTCGAGGGATGCACCAAGTCTCGCTCGTAATGAAGGCACAAGTTGCTCGCTGTCAGTTCGATCCTATCGATCTCATACGAGCCCGGGATGGCAGCCTATGTTGCATATGTCAACAACAGTCCTAAGAGGATAAATATCAAGGGGGCAGAGTGGGCTTACATTGCTGGTGAGCTTCAGCTTATTGCTGCCAGGCTTCAATGTTGCCGGCTCTGTTTGCTCAAACCATATCTCTTTTTGTGTCCTCGTCAGGGGGTTCATAATCCGCACTCTAGCTCTTTCAATATTGAGATCGTCCACCAACAAGCTTCTCACTTTCAGACGTATACATATGCTATCGCGGCCCTCGTAGTATTCCGGAGGACCATCTACTTCGACACTGGAGAAGAAGCTGGAGAGAGGTACTCGAAGTTCGTTTGGAAGCGTTTTGACTTCGCCAAGAAGGTCGTGTAGGAAACCCTTAATCACCTCGTTCTCGGTATAATTCACGTCTTGCTTAGCACTGCTTCTGAATAAAGGCAGGGCCTGCTGTCGGTTCCTCTCAGCCGCAGCGGCCTTGGATAATAATTTTAGCAGTACCTTCACATATTCGTCCTTTCTTTCCAGGTTTTTCAGACACCTCGAGTACATGACAAGCATAGACAATTCCAAGAGGCTCCACCCGCTCTCCCCAAAAAAGGGTGTGGTCCTCCAGAAATAGGAGGCAGCAGAACTATAGTCACCTAGGTGGTACTTTAGAACGGCAAGATCAGCCATGCTAGCTTGGATAGAGTGCGTGTGATTTGCGACAGTATAATGCCGGAGGGCCTTGTCAGTGAGAATCTCGTATAGGCGATAGAAATCTTCGTGGTTATCCAATGCTGTCTTGAGCAGCCTACTCTCGATTCCGGAGATGGATATCACTATCTCCTGGTCCTTTGATTTTATTTCCCCTTGCTCTCCTTGTCCATCCAGTTCTTTCTGAGACATGGTGTTATCGTCCTCTGAGAGGTCAATCTCAACCATGTCCACCATCGTAGACTCGCCCACGATCGGGACGCTGGCCCAGCCATCGCTCCACTCCCGCTTCTTACCGCACTCCTCGAGAATATTGCGAGAAAGTCCATAGAGTTCTGCCCTCCTAGCCGCAAGTTCCTCTAGGCCAGCCTTCAAAAATGTCGATGGTGTTTCGTGATCGGATCGTCCTATCGTGAAGACGTTGGGGCTAGGAAGCGGACGGCCCACATTACCACCTCCTATCCGAATCTGGAGCGAAGAACTTCTAGCGGGGTGCATCATGGTCTTTGGCTCCGGTATCGAGGATTTAGGCTCGTGGCCGTCAGGCGGGACCAAGGTAGATGGCGGGATCGGCAAGGCTTTGGTTGACGTTTGCGCTAAAATCTGCTGAGCAATAGAGAACGCAAACGAAGCGACCAGGTTGTCGACAACTTCTGCCACGATGGGGTCAGGCTTCGCGTTTGCGGCATCGTCTTGTCCACTTGTTGTCGAGTTTTCGGACAGCGCAGATAGAATATCTTTTCTCATGACTTGCGACACCGAGGGGATGAACTCAAGTGCCCTTCGGCATATCTCGGCTAGCATCGAGAGATCCTCGTTTTCGTTCTCCTTGTGCTTTGGTGGTGGTGCCCTTGGAGCGACGCCATGTATGACGGACTCTTGCTGCTCTTTAAGTATCGCTAACAGTTCCTCCCTAGTCGACCAGGCATTTCCTAGCCGGAGGAGGAGAGCTATCTGTCTCGCAAATATGTAGCACCTAAAATCAAAAATGGAAACGTTGTTGGCCACAATCATGTCACGGTATGGCTTCTTGTTCGAGCTGATGGGAATATCGTCGTAGTTGTCCTTCGTCTGAGCACCCGACGCCTGTGATGATTGCAGATCCACAAGCTCGTCCTCCTCCTCGCCTGACCCCCCCGAGATAGCAGCAGCAGCCTTGAGCGCAGTCTTCTTCAGCTCCTCGGTAAAGCCAAGGAGCGCACTGGCAGCCGAGTCGGACTTGCCTAAAGCCTGGTCTTTGATCACCATGTCCAATCCTACGCTCAGCTCGTCATATCCCACGAGGGCGTCTTCGACCAAACCCACACTTTCAAACCCCCGGGCAAGCCCCTCCTTGAGGATGAAGAAAGTGCAAAAGTTCCATCCTGGCAGGCTCCTCTGGGCATCTTTCTCTCGGATATCCTCCTCGTACTGGCTAACACGCTGGTCGAAACTAGACAATATCAAGCTGCGAAACTTGGAAATCAGGTCTGTCCAAGCGTTCTCTGTCTCCTGCTCGGTCTCGGTGTAGCCACTAGGCACGGCGGGAACGACGCGAGGCAAACTGTCGTAGGGAACGTCATTAACCCCAATACGAATTTGCGCAATGCGGTCGGGGGCGCCTTTGCTCGAGCTGTTAAAATCGGACCTCAGCTTCTCGAGGAGGGTGCTCGACCCGGGGCGCCATCGCGAGGTGGTGGAGGCCTTTTCGGTGCCCGAGCCGGAGTCTGACTTCCGGGGTTGTGTCGCAGCGACGGTATTGGGGATCACGACATGTATGATCAGCCACTCGAAGGCATCGTGGTTTTCGGCCGTGTTCACCTTTTTAGAGCTTGGTGGCGTGTTCGTCTTGATCCAATCGCGTATTTCCTGCCTCACATGCCCCTTGTAAGAATCGTTATCGTCGCATCGCACCAGGAGCAGCTTCAGGTAAGGGGTCCTCCTCAAGCCGGGAATCTGATGTCGCCGGGTGGGCACGCTGTTACGGCTGGCAGTTTGGTCGGTGGCGTCGGATGAGAGCTTCGGGGCATTGGGAGCGGCAGCTGCAGCGGTGGAGGCTGCAGCGGGGGTGCCGATCTGGGTTTGGAAGC
The DNA here is from genome assembly GCA_022544895.1 of Biscogniauxia sp. FL1348. NCBI lineage: Eukaryota > Fungi > Ascomycota > Sordariomycetes > Xylariales > Xylariaceae > Biscogniauxia > Biscogniauxia sp. FL1348. Next base: position 11,473 of record JAJNNV010000089.1, read on the forward strand.
CATCGTTGATGTTGTCGGATCGCTGGGAGGGTGGAGGGGAGGAGACAGGGGGGGTGAAGGAGGCGAGTTTGTCACCGGCCTGGAGAATTTCGACGTGAAGAGTCTCGATAGAGCGCAAAGGGCCTGCGTGGGATTGCCAGTGGAGGTTGCGCAGGGGTAATCGAGGGACCAGCCCTGGGGCTAAGAGCTTGAAGACATCGTGAGGGTCGAAGCACTCGACTGAGACCTTGGAGGTAGAGAAGGGCTGTTCCATGGTGAACAGCTAATGAAGATGGCCTGTGATTCTCATGACTACGAAATCGGCGCAGCTTGCCCGCGATTGATTTTATGCTGCCCCTAATGTGGCGGTTCAAGTTCCCTCCTATGGGTCTATTCTTGTAAGATGTATGAGGTGTTCATGATGGTGATAGTTAATAGGCACTAACCTTAGGTAGGTACTTAGAAGTAGTACCTACTACCTACTAGGTGTGTAGATAAGTATACAGGTAGTAGTATGGGTAGATATGCCTTATCTTATCTACCTATCCATTCAAGAACACATCAAGACATCTGCAACTACCAGCTGCCACCTGTCAGCTACCATCTGTCGGCTGCCTCTCCGAATTTACAGTGGCATAATGGTGGCCAGGGGGAAATCTAGGTACCTACCTCCCTACCCAATGGACATCTGCAATCAACCCACGCAGGCACTATGGCAGTCGAGGAGGTATAGGTACTACATCAAGTAGGTATACGTTGGTGCAACCCAAGTTAGCGTCATTAGTCACCTAAAATAGGTCGATTAGGTACTATTTGATGCATGTAATACAGCCTCTGTCTCTCCTTTTGGTACATACTACATCCATACGTCAATGTAGGTAGAGAGGTTGGACACTACATTAGTACCTATGTACTAATGTAGAAGAATTTTTAGGTGGGGTGTGCGTCTTGTCTTCGCAACAAAGTTCGCCATTTACATATAAAATAGTATCGTTATTGTTCTTCTCGTTCTCATCATCGTTGATACTAGGTATACGTTACTGCAGGTGTCTTCCATACATACCTCCCCTGCTGACTTACATTCCAGCGACCATTTCATATAAATATAGTCTCCCCTTTTATTTTAGTGCTTCTTAGAAAAGAAAAGGGTAGGTAGAAGAAAACAAGAAACAACACCATGTCCGGCCTGCAAGCGATCCGCTATACGAGAGGCAAGCTGGAGGTCTTGGACCAGCTTCGTCTGCCCCACGAGCACCACTACGATCTGGTCTCCACGAGCGAGGAGGCCTTCGACTGCATCAAGTCGATGCGAGTGAGAGGTGAGACATACCTACCTATATACATTCCAAAATAAATAAAGTCATATTTTAGTTTTGAGGGGAATTGTTCTCGATGAACCAAAATAATAGCAATAATAACAATCATATGATAGGTGCACCCGCCATCGCCATCGTAGCCGCTCTAGCCCATGGAGTAGAATTGTACAATGGAAGTTGCAGTAAGACTAAATTCCCCCCCTTCTCTCTCCCTCCCCCACCCCTTTTTTTATTATTCGGGTTCTCCTTTAGTCATGTCTACCTACTTAGTGTATATGCGAGAGAGTAAGATACCTAGTATGAGAGTGAAATGGAAGGAAACCCACATGGGTACATCAACTAAACTCTCGTCCTTTCCCCACAGTGGCCTCATCGCCGGAAGAGACAGTGTCTTACATCGACTCTCGTCTGGACTATCTAAAGCTCTCGCGCCCCACAGCTGTAGATCTCGGAAACGCCATCGCGCACCTCAAGGCCGTCATACGGTCCGTCGAAGTGGGTAAGGGGAAAGACGCCATCGTCGACGCTTACATCGCTGCGGCCGAGGAGATCTTCCGCAAGGACACCGAGACGAACCTCTCCATTGGCGCGCACGGCAGCGAGTGGCTCCTCATTAACGCAGCGGTGGGAATCAAGACCGCCGAGGGCAAGCTCTCGGTGCTGACGCACTGCAACACCGGATCTCTCGCCACGTCGGGGCACGGCACCGCGCTGGGCATAATCCGCTCCCTACATACCGGCGGGCACCTGCACCACGCCTTCTGCACCGAGACGCGGCCCTACAACCAGGGCAGCCGACTGACGGCCTTCGAGCTCGTGTATGAGGGCATCCCCTCGACGCTGATCACCGATTCGATGGCGGGCGCACTTTTCGCTACCAGGAAGTCCGCGGACCACATTGCCGCCGTGATCGTGGGCGCCGACCGCGTCGTGCGCAATGGCGACACGGCCAACAAGGTCGGCACCTACACACTGGCGGTGCTGGCGCGTCACCACGGCATCCGTTTCATGGTGGCAGCGCCCACGACGAGCATTGACCTGCAGACCGAGACGGGGGCGGGCATCAAGATTGAAGAGCGCAAGGCTGAGGAGCTGACGCAGATTAGCGGCGCCGTCGTCGGCCCCGACGGTGCCGTGGACGTGTCACGAACGGAGCGGGTGGCCACGGCGCACCAGGGGATTAAAGTGTGGAATCCCGCGTTCGACGTCACGCCCGCCGAGCTGATCGATGCCATAGTCACAGAACGGGGTGTGGTGGCAAAGGGTCAGGATGGCCGCTTCCAGTTCAAGGATATCATGCCTGAACGATGGGCTCAAGTTGTCCAATAAAAGGGCCCGGGGGGGGGGGGGGGGGGGTTGGTTGACGAGAAACTTGGCATCAGTGTCCAGGAGGAGAAGCTAGAGGCTGGCGAGCCGACACGATATGATATATACCCGATTTATGTTTAATGTGACGTGAAATTGAACCGCACGGGAACATTGGTGAAATATACGAAAGAGCTTCTACTGTACTTGTGTCTTCGGCCCCCTTTATTTCATTTCCCCATTCCACCACTCTAATCTTGGAGTACATGCAGAATAAGTTTCTTGTAGTCTTCTACCGCGGTTTCTAGATCCTTTAGTTTGATAGCCTCGTCCGGTCCGTGGGCGACCATGATGGAGCCGGGGCCGTATAGATACCGCGTATGATTGCCCTTGAAGTTCGGCACGTCTGTCCCGTAGTTCACCGTGATTGTCTCGAAGCCTGTAAAACGTGTGGATTAATCTCTATCAGCATCAACTACCCTCACAGCCGAGCAAATCAAGGAGGGAGGATAATACTACGTACCTTTGACATCACAATCGCACCTCACAACCCCATATCCGTTCTTGCACTCCACCTCAAATGCGTCCTCATCCACACTCTTCAGTATCCCCTGCACCCTCTCCGCAACAATCCTCCCGCCCTCCGCCTCCGGGCCGATCGCCACCCGTCCCGCGATCTGCGCCACCGCCGTCTCGGGGATGACATTCGCCGCGACACCGCCCTGTATGGTACCGACGTTGATCGTGGTATTCCCAAACGTCTCGCTGCTGCCCAGATCCGCGTCGAGGATGTCGACCAGCGCGCGCATGAGCACCTCGGTGGCGCTCTTACCGAGCCAAGGGTACCCGGAGTGCCCCGCATGGCCGTGGGCCGTGACCTCGCAGCCGAAGAAGCCCTTGTGGCCGCAGGCAAGGCGGCCCTCAGTCGGCTCGCCGAAGATGGCGGCCTGGAAGCGAGTGGGCGGGTCACGCGCCGCGACCGAGTCGGAGAAGTGCCGCATGCCGTCGCCTGCGCGCTCCTCACCCACGACGAAGACCAGCATCACGTCCGCGGGGTCGATGGCTCCCTCGTCCAGCAACACGATCACGGCCGTGATCTGCGCGGCGACGCTGGCCTTAGCATCGACACTCCCGCGACCCGCAATCATCGTGTCGGAGGTGAGCGCGCCCTCGGTGCGCGAGTAGGGGATAAAAGGTGGTACGGTGTCGATGTGGCTCGAGATGAGGACCTTGGGCTCGGGGTGCTGGTCCGGGCCGGGCCAGGCCAGGACGTTAAAGCGTGCTTTCTCGCCATCGTGGGTCTGGGTTGGCGGAAGGGGTTGAGGTTCGGCGACAAAGCCGTGGGCGATAAGGTAGTCAATGAGGAAATTGCCCACTTCCTGCTCGGTGTAGGTGACGGAGGATATCTCGATGAGCTGCTTGTGCAGTGACACAAGATCATCCCGGTAAGTCGGCGCTCCCGCGGAGGAAACGCTAGAAGAAGTTTGGAGGGGCTTTTGGAGCTCAGATGCAAGTATGCGGGAGCTGCTATATAGCAGGACTGCAAGCCCGAAGAGCTTCATCGTGCTTTGTTCGGATGGGATGTATCAATGGAAGCAAATGTAAACAAATGGCCAGTAGCCGGCATCGGTCCCTCTAGGCAGATGATAATAGGTGATAGGTATTATCGGTTGATTATCTTCTAGTGCTAAACCATAGTGGAACTTATGTTGCTGAGAAGAGGTAAAATTGACTCCTCCCTGGCCTTGGCCAAGCTGTTGAGGTAGTATCAATGGCACACAATGATGAAATATGTACCTACTCCCGACTGCGGTCGTGATCACAGCAGTTCAGGTTACAGGTACTTTACTTACCCCCTTGGGTATAGCTCCCGCACCGCACGCCATGTGGCTGGTAGAGTTACAATACCTAGCTTACCTACATACATAGAAACCTACATGTATGTACCGAGGTATACGTAGGTAGTAGTGGGCTTATGCATACTTAATGTACCCGGTAGGAGACATAAGGCTCGGCATGCATAGCACAAGATACGGGAGGTAGGTGCAAGATATATCCACCTGATTCAAACTACATGGATTTTATTCTTAAATATTATACAAAGGTAGGTAAATACAAATGAAATAAATTTACAACAAAAACCTAAGATACTTATGCTGAATTACTATCCTATAATGACATGGTTGGAAAATAAATAAATGTAGGTAACGCGGAGAACGAATTTAAAACCAGTTAACTATATGGGTATTTCCCCCCCTTAAATCCTTCATCGTCCTTTTCTGTTCTCTCAGTGAAATGATAGGCAATCTATGAGACAGCCATTATGCAGTCCCAAATGCCTCGGGTCTCTCCTCATCCTGGCTTGCTAAATCACTAGCAGTCTAAGCAGGGTTCGATCATTCTTGGTATTACACTAATAAGGATGGGGGGTATCATTTTTTCACTTGCTCAGGTTACCAGTTGTGACGAAGCCTTCTCCGAGACACTTCACTTCGTCTCTCTCTCCTTGTCGTTCAGCCCCTCCTTCGTAAATCTCTTCGATCTGCTCTCCCGGTGCTTGCACAATCGGGCTAAACTGATCCACTTCCTCTACATCTTCGTCGGCCTCACCCTCAAATTCCTCAGCTTCCTCGTCCTCTTCTTGGATAGTGATCTCGCCGCTTCGTCTGCCTAGTCCACTCGCACTAGCATTTCGACTGTGGCCCGCCGAGCTGGTGCCGTTACGTCCAGCCGATTGATTGCCGGTAGAAAGCATAGGGCCCTTAAATAGGTTGCGCTTTCGTTTGGCAAAAAGTACTGACGGGCTGCCTAGAAACGGATTGGGCGATCCAGGCGGGTTACTCGCCGAAGATGGCATGCCTTCATTAAAGGTCAACGCTAGGGCGGGCCCACGAACGAGACGGATATTAGAAGGGAACGATGTGCCCGTCGGCGTAGCCGGGAGTACCTTTACAGAATGGTGCGGTGATCGTCCGGCTCCCATCGGCGTTTTTGTCGTCGAAACAGACCCATTAGAGCTTGTAGAGCTCGCCTTTGAGTGCGAGTGGTGATGGTGTGGCAAAGTACGAATCGACGACAGAGAGGAGGATGTTGATTTTCGTCCCCGAAGTCCAGACGACCGGCGCACCGTGGACCGGGGCGTTAACGGTCCGGGGGAGAGCGACTGCCGCTTATAACTAGTAGACGAGGCTAATCGCGGTGCTTGATGCGATTGTGTCGAGAGCGGCGTTGGCACAGGCTTCTTATAAGGGTTGTTACCGACCCCTGCCATGTTTTTAGCATTTCCATTGGGGAGGTTTGGCGAGTGCCCGCCACTGGTAGCGGTTTGAGCAGTTGGCGATGTGGGATATTTACTAGTATGAGGCCGAGGGCTAGGATCCTTAGAGTGCTTGCTGTTGGACTGGCCATCCTTAGTAACCAGATTCGGTGTAGAAAAACTCCCTTTCTTGTTCGGCTTGTGCCTCCTCGTATTCTCCACGATCCAGTGAGTCCAATTTTTCCAAGTCGCCACAATAGCTTGAGACGGCTTCTTCCTGACCTTCTGGGGCTGGTTGGACACGTGATCTCCACTCCCGCCCAAAGCGTCAGTAGTAGTGACAAGGTGAAGCGTTGACCCCCTAGATCTTGCACTTCGCAGGATGCCCTCTTTTGGTGGTGGTATAGGGCGCCGCTGTCGTGACGAACTTGCCGACCGTATGGAATCCTTGTCGATTGGTGGCGGAGGCGTGCTTGGATCGGGACTGCTCCCTGCGACCTTGGTTTCGGGTAGATTAGGCAAGTCCGAAATAGACAGGTCCGCATAATGAGCGCTTCTCCTTTCTGCCCGTCCTCGCGTTCTAGGCAGAGGGGGCTCTCCTAGCCGGAGAATACCAGAACCTCGGGGATCCTCGTCGAGAATAGGGGCCATGCGCTCTAGCTTACTAGACGCTGCTGAGAAGCGGCGCGAGCTCCTATTTTCGGCCTCCTTCTCTTTCCGTCTCCTCTCCCGCCTGCGGGCTTTACGTTCTTCTTTCTCAAGCAATAAGGTCCACCATCCGGCTAGCGCATCGCACTTCTGAGCAAGAACACTTTCGATCACGGCGTCAATATCCACTCCAGCACCTCGCATCCGCTGCAAGCAGTCCTTCTCCAATGCTGTGGCAAACGGCGGTGGTTGGTGAAGTTTGAGAATGGCTTGTTGCTGTGGCGCGTGTTCGGCAAGAAATGGATGCGAGAGTATCTCGGGTAGCGCAGGTCTCAGGAGGGTTCGCTTGGAAAGCAAAAGCTTCAACAGTGCAACAGCATCACTAGGCAAGGCTTCGGGGTATTTCGGCTCCTCGGATAAGATCTTTTGGCGCGTGACATTGTCGTCATCGTCGTCAAATGGGAGTTCGCCGCAGAGGAGCGCGTAGAGAATCACTCCCAAGCTCCAGACATCTACCTTTTCCCCGGCATATTTCTCGCCCTTCAGCATCTCAGGCGCTGAATAACATATCGTGCCACAGAAAGTCTGGAGGTAATTGGATTTGCCCTCGTATTCCCGTGTAAACCCAAAGTCCACCAACTTGACATTTTCGTGCTTGTCGAGCAAAATATTCTCCAGTTTCAGGTCGCGGTGAACGCAAGACTGCTGGTGAACATAGGACACAGCACCGACCAGCTGAGTGAATGTCTTCTGCACCTTTTCCACAGGAAGAGGACCATGTTTCAAAAGGTAGTTGTAAAGTTCGTCGCCTACAGATATCTGTTAGTCGTGTCCTCGTAGACATATGCCTCCCTTTTCTCGTCGTACCCGGACAATACTCCAACACGAGCCATACCAAGGTCTCGGTCACAATGACCTCGTATAGACGGGCTATATGCGGATGGACAAATTGCCGATGATGATGGATCTCTCGGGCGAGGTTGGAGTCATCTTTGTTGGCTGACTTGAGAACGACCTATTCTCTCCAGTCAGGGGGCGTCCTCTCAGCAGAACGACAATCGGTGGCTCAGACAACGAAACGAACCTTAGAACCATTGGTGAGCTTGTGATGTGCCAGGTAGACCTTTCCGAAGGAGCCCTTCCCTATCAGCTTCCCTAATGAATAGTTCCCGACATTTTTGAGGTCCTTATTCGAAAATTCGCTGTCAGAAACAACGAGTCTCAGCTTCCAATTTCACCAGACGGGCCCAAGAGAAAGGGGGGGATGGCTCGGACGCGCGTGCGAGGACTTACTCGAGGAGTTCCTGGTACGAATTGGCGAGCTACAGATGTTGAAAGGTCCCGTCAGCACCGATATTTGTATCCTTAGCTATAACCAGCCCGCGATTGTCGTGATGGCCTACCTTTGCCTTCCGTCCTAGCGCCTCGGCCTTGACCTTATTTGCCTGCATGTCCTCGGTCGACCTTTACTCGGCACGGCCTGCAGCCACCAGAACGCCAAGCTCGGAACGCCCTAAGTTGTTGCTCATTAAAGCTTAGACCGATGTTCGGAGAGGTCGGCAGTCATGCTCAGGGGGCGGGCGTGGATGTGGGAAACGGGACGTGGTCGGCGTGGCTGTGGAAGTGTCGTTTCGAGCTCTACTAGGTAGAGGACGATGCAAGGTCAAGGTCGTCTCGGAGATATTTCTCGCGTCTAACAATGGTTGGCGTTGGGTGTCTCAGTCTCGCAGGTTGAAGCACACCCAAGGGCTTACTTAGGCGGATGGGTGGGTTGATAGGTCGGTAGGTATGGTAAATGTATGATCAGTCTAATTAAAAATCGCCTGTGCAAGAGGTCGATAGGTATAGAGACTAGAGAAGAAGGAAAAAGAAATGGGAAAAAAAAAAAAAAAAGAAGGTAAGGTCGTCCGTGATGCTTCCGCTGTACAAGAAATGACGAAAGGGGGGCCGGACAGAGACAGACGGAGAGAGAGAGATGATATATCTCAGAGATGGAAAGAAATATGTAAAGCCGCAAAGATACAGGAACGGGGTAAAGAAAGAAAAAGAGGTTGGAAGAGAGACATGGAAGGGAGGACAACAGCTGATGGGCAGGACGCAGAGCAAAATAGATGAACTGGTCGGGGATTTTGACGGACTTCAGACTTGTCTTTGGGGACTTTGGGGACGCAAATCCCGTCTAATGTTTAATGTATATTCGGGGAGGAAGCACGGGGCACCTAAAATGAGTTGAAGTGACGCGTGCAGCTGCCCATGTACCTATGGATGGATGGTGGTGAGGTACCTACCTAGGTAAGTGTGGCTTACCATATAGTGGACCCACCTCAGGTACTACCTAGTAGGTACCCGACATCCATCAGGTGGCTTGACAATTGTAGACCTCACCCCTGGCCGCATAGCTGGAGTACTAGTATGTACATAGGTAGGCACACTTAGGTAGTAGATATATGGATGGCAGGTATGATGTATGGATCCATTGTAGTCTACAAGTACATAGGTACTAGTAAAGTTAAATACTAGGTACACATGCACCTAGGTAGATACTACTTACTTAGGTCGGCGCCTTACCTACCAGCTTACGTCCACTGCCCGGCGCCCGCCTTTTGGCCTTTTGGCGGGGAACTAGAACATGATGGATTCAGCATACCATACTACTTAGTACCTAGGTAACACCTAACCTTATGTTCTCTCTTGGGCCAACTTCCTTACTTAGGTATTTACAGGCCTCGATTTGCATTGATTTCCTCGGCTCAGCTGCCATATCCAAACCCACCCACCGTGTTTGTACCCAGACCAATCATTCATTACTTACGACAAATCATCCGGATCTGGATCCTTTCTTTGCTTCTCACTGTACACACCGGCTTTTGGCGCAGTTGTTTACCAAGATACCTCCTTAAGCCCCCACTCCGCGACCAATTGATCCCACTTGTCCAAGCCTACCTTCTCGACTGCCTTCTCGACTTACTCTGCTACCCTCGAGCGCAGCTTGGTTGGTGTTCCGTAAATCTGGATATCCTCTATCCTGCACAAGCATGGCTGGCCTGGGTCCAAAAAGGTTGGGCAAGGAGCTCTCCAAGGTACGCTTATCCACTGTCTCTATCATCAGCATCATCATCATCATCATCATAGCCATGTGCCGCGTTCAGGAGCTCGTGGAAGCAAAGCCGTGCTGACCTTAGACGATTCCCGCCGTTGTCCAGATCACAAATAGCCTGCCGCCTGGAATCACGCTGGTATCTGCCGACAACCTGGAAGAATGGTTCCTCGATATCCAAGTCCTTGATCAAAACCCCATATACGCAGGCCAGACATACCGCCTCAAGTTCAAATTCAGCAATTCCTATCCAATCGGTATGTCTTCCTCGTAGTAGTCGACTCACGGTCTAGATACGTGAAATTAATCAGAAGCAGAGGCCCCCGAGGTAACCTTCGTCAAGCTAGATAACAGGCCGATACCCATGCATCCGCACATTTATTCGAACGGTATCATATGTCTTGATCTGCTAGGGTCGCAGGGATGGAGCCCGGTTCAGAATGTCGAGAGTGTGTGCATGAGCATCCAGAGCATGCTCACAGGGAACACCAAGAATGAGCGGCCGCAGGGCGACGAGGAATTCGTTCGTGGGAACCGGCTGCGGCCAAGAGACATTGACTTCTATTACCATGATAACGACGTATAAGGGGAGAGGGGGGATAGGTACTCGATATCTCAGTTCTTGGTCGCATTCAACAACAAATTCACTTTTTTATTCAGCTGGGCGTTCTTATCGGGGAGGAGGGGGGCCAGGGCATCGCATTGCATTCGTTCCGGAAGCTCTATCAAAATTCAGAAATATTGGGGTTTTATTGCATGCGCCGCCTTTGCTCGTCAGAGGCGACAGGATGAGTTTTGGGGCGTTTGGCGGCAACCCGAAGGATCAGTCGCCTTCGGATGACGCCAGTTCAGGCCTTCATCGGAGGGCATCACGAATTTCTCAGATACTTGAAGACACAAATCCAATATCGACGGCTATTATAAAATGCGGTGCACCAAAAAATTACATACACACATATATGCATAAATACCTACCTACATGAATACATGTGGTACTGTTTGAACCCACGTCCGCTTCAAAGGTTGAATGCAACGGATGTAGGTAGGGCGGGCTGGTCCACTCTCTTGACTGTGAACTACTTAGTAGTAGGTATTCAGGTTCTTGGTCCTTTTCTAGTCACTTGTTTTATAACCAATATAAAAACACTTCAACTTTAGGTAGGTACTTATCTAGTGTAGATATTCAAGGAGGACAATATGTAATATGACAAGGTTCCTATAGACGTTGATGCATACCTGAGTGCAGAAGGATCAGTGGGGTTGCGACTCTACACTAAGGTTGGTGTATTCCGAAAATATGACGTCGGGGCTGATCGATAAGTATCGATACCGATGCTGACCGAAAAGAGATAGGCCTAAATCCGACGCCAAAGCTTCCAGACAACACAACCTTGCCTTATTTGTTATGTACCTTGTCGTCTCTCCCACCCACCTGTGAAATCCCCCCCCCAAGCTTAGCCTTACATACACATGTAAATAACCATCCATCAGTACCCCCATGAAGAGCTCGCGATGGCTCCTCATGTGGGGTTCGACACCGAACACATCAGAGACAAGGCTCGCAAGGACCTTTTGTATCATCTAGAAGCCGTAAGTAAGGCTTGCCTCTACCTTGCCCCCCTTCCTTTTGACCACACACCTATGTCGGCATCGGTGAAATAACGAGTGAGCGAGCTTCTAGGTCCGTGGCAGGAAGAATCTCGTCATCGAACGCAGTCTGGCCGGCCCCCTCGGCATCGTCGTCAAGGTCTCAACATTACAGGATTACGGTGTGGATAAGTTCTTCTTTCTAGAGAACAACAATGCCGACACCAGCCAACGCAATGTCGTGTTCATGGCACGAGGCGAGTGTGCGCGTCACGCTCAGTCTATAGCAGGTCGGTTTTACCTCACTTCTTATGTTATACCAACCAATATGCCAAACCTTCCTGGCATGAATATTTCACAGGCTCTCAGTAGGCATCCTGGGTCCAATCACATGCCAGGTTGCCAGTCAATTTTGCCCAAAACGAAAACACAAAAGAAGGCATTCCCCTAGATTAGATGGATCATGACATTTCTTGCGCCCACCATATGCTTGAGGTGCCTGTTGTGATATGCTGACATGATTCGCAGACCAGATTAAACGATTACAACGCGAAAGCCAGACCGGGCATGAATTCCACATATTTTGGGTTCCTCGCCGGACCTTGGTATCCGACAAGCTGTTAGAAGAAGCTGGTGTGCTCGGTGACGTGAATATTTCTGAGCTTCCACTGTACTTTTTCCCGCTTGAGCGAGATGTCTTGTCATTGGAGCTGGACGACTCCTTCCGAGATCTTTTCCTTTTCAAGGACACAACACCCGCCTTTTTGATGGCTAAGGCGTTGATGGGTATCCAGTCAAAGCACGGGCTCTTCCCACGCGTCATCGGGAAGGGAGAGAATGCAAAACGGGTGGCAGAACTACTTACCAGGATGCGACAAGAAATCTTGGCTGGCGAGGGCACGACCGATACCACCAAGAGCGGGCTTACACCAAGTAATACAATTGAAAGCGTCATCGTTATCGACCGAGGGGTCGATTTTGTCACACCTCTACTCACACAACTGACATACGAAGGTCTCATTGACGAACTTTGGGGTATTCAAAACAACCAGGCAGATATCGACTCTACCATAGTCGGTGCCCCGCCACAACAGTCACAGGGTGTATCCAGCACCGCCGTGGTCAATGCCGCTCCCAGAAAACGCAAGATCCAACTCGACTCTTCAGACAAGCTTTATGATGGACTTCGTGATACCAATTTCGCCATTGTGGGAACCCTGTTGAATAAAGTGGCGCGACGGTTACAGAACGATTACGAGAGCCGCCACGGGTCAAAGACAACGGCGGAACTCAAGGACTTTGTGAAGAAATTGCCAGGGTACCAAGCTGAGCACCAGAGCTTAAGAATCCATACGGGCCTCGCAGAAGAGATAATGAAGTACATCCGGACAGATCACTTCAGCAGGCTGCTGGAGGTACAGCAAAATCTTGCTACCGGTGCCGATCCGAGCTCCCAATACGACGCGATTGAAGAACTCATTGCAAGAGATTTGCCGTTATCCGAGATCCTCCGACTCTTGTGTATTCACTCGTGCATATCAGGTGGTATCAAATCGAAAGACTTTGACCGCTTTAGGCGGCTAGTCCTGGAAGGCTACGGCTACCAGCATTTGCTAACACTACACAATTTGGAAAAACTCCAGTTGTTCCTCTCTAGAAGCTCGCCAATGGCTAGTATGATTCCTATGTCAGGGCCAAGTAGCACGGCGGGCAACAAAACCAATTATACCGAGCTTCGCAAACAGCTCCGCCTTATAGTCGAGGAGGTGAACGAGCACGATCCCGACGACATAGCCTACGTTTACAGTGGATATGCACCGCTGTCTATCCGGCTTGTGCAATGTGTTCTGCAAAAACAATATGTCCTCTCGATCACGAGCGGGAACGGGGTGAGTGGTGTAGGCGCAACAGCCGGGGGTGGGGCACAAGGATGGCGCGGGTTCGAGGAGGCCGTCAAACACGCGCGTGGGCCGGCTTTCGACGAATTGCAGAAGGGGGAGGATAAAGCAGTCAAAGCCCGAGCGCTCCTCTCTGGAGGAGGCGACAAGAAGACGGTTTTTGTGGTATTCGTTGGTGGCATCACATTCACGGAGATCGCTGCGCTGCGGTTCATCGCGAAGAAGGAAGAGGGTAAGTCGAGTCTGTCAGCCAGTTGGCTAACAGAGATTAGCGTTCTTGCCCACCAAAGCTAACTATACCTCTCCCCTAGGTCGGAGAAATATCGTTATCTGCACGACATCAATACTTAGCGGGAATAAGATGATGGAGGCTGCGGTTGAGAAGAGCTCGTTCACGAAGGATGCGACTAAGACAGCTGGTGGCGGTGGTGTTAGTGCTGGTGGTGCTGGTGCTACTACTACTATTACTACTACTACACAATCTCTGTAGCTCTCTGAGAGATGTTTGCAGGTAGGGTTGACTTGAGTTTGGTGAGTGATGGGCAAACTAAGCCATGTTTGGGGTATTGATTTGCTAAATACTTATAATAACGTCGAGGACGACAAAGATTATGATGGTGGTTTGTGAATAGGAGGGTTAGGTAGGCTTCTAGACAAGGGGCTGATTTATATAATACTAGTATAATCATAGCCCTATACTTAACACCTACTTTGATGCATTGTTTAATGGTGCAATTGACCACCTGTAGCAGATATTAACTTTTCTTACCTTCTTCTCGGTATCTAGGTATATATAATTGATGCATGTCGTAAAGAAGTCTTTGAGGGGTTATTACTACCTACTTATCAAACTGACCTACCTAGTAAGAAGAATTACGAGTCAGTCAGATCATGTTGGGTCGATAGGTAATAGCTGAATGGGATTAATAGGTCGTATTAGTGGATAGCTAGAGGTTGATTGTTACCTCTTAGATCATGTCAATACTGTGTCAGCAGCTGGTGAGCAACTGTCACGTGTAGATGTGTGTGTAGCACGAGAGTACCCACTCTCTCTTCCTAATTCTAAAGTTGATCGAAACCTACTTACCTAGGTAATAAAGGCACATCTTTTTTTTCAATAGGGAGGGGTTTTTTTTCTTTATAACTCCGCGGCGCAAAATGCAATTTTGTCCTGAGCGCATTCTTCTTTTTTGTTAATAATTACCTAAGTTACCTACTAAGTTAGTAAGGTCCTATACCAATTTTCCCATACCGGCCAGCCAGCCAGGACCTCACACCACCACCTACCTACATACCTGATCTCCAGCCACTCCTAACTCCTTCCTTCTCTAGTCATTTATCGGGGCGGGGGACAGACAAGGCTATTTTTATATTCCTGGTTTATCTCGAGTACACACACACACAGACACAAACACACACGTACATACACATACATGCTACCTGACTAGGTACCTACCATTACTACTATTTGCGACTACTGCTGCTACTGCCATTAAACAGTTGAGGTCCTGCTTAGGTACTCACTCCAAGTTCTGCTGCATTGGGTAGTCAACCAGCCTATCGCATGTTCAGCCATTTATATCGAAGAAACAGGCACTGAAAAGGTCGAATCGAGTCTAAACAGGAGGTGGTAATACCGTACCTCTCTACCTACATCAATACCAACCTACCTACATAAGGTACCTACTTCACGTTCAAATAACTAAACAAATTGGAAGGAAGGCAGAAGAGGGGGAAGAAGAAGAACAACAAGAACAACAATAGTAAAAGAGCAAAGGAACAACATTAAAAAGAATAAGAATAAGAGGTTATCAGTTGATGGATTGAGATTAACTGATTGTGATAGATGGACGGGTTGATTAACTAACTCGACTGACCAGGCAAGTGATTGAATGATTGATTGATTCAATTGAAACCACTTGGACTGGTTATCGGAATCGGATCTGCCCTAAAAAAGGTACAGTATCACTCCAGTTTCGTAATCCACTGTGATCATTAAACCCGTTTATTCATTCGCTCGTTCGTTGCTGTCGTTCTGCTCTTAATAAATGGTCATCGCATCAGATGAAGCACCGCCATCTCCCACCCCCCCATTCTTCGCCGCCACTAACAACCCGACACCAGGTCGCTTCTATCCAATCGACATGTACGCTCAATGACCATTCTATAGTGTCTGGAATTGGCTTCGATATATACTCATTCAATCCATCAATGGGAACCCTTGGCGGCGCACACCTTGACACACGGAGAAGGTCCGCATCCGCATCCACACCCACATCCATACCCACATCCGCAACCTCACCTACGATATCCTCATACGCGAACCTCGCTTATATACCTGCCGTATATCGATGCATCTCTCTAACTAGCAAGCGTTCTGGGCCTGCGAGCTATGAGTAGCACTCAGGAGACCTTGTTGGAGGAGGGAAATCGTTTTAGATCTGCATCCTTGATGGACTTGGACGAGCTGGATCTTCATCTGGAATCCATAATCGCATCCCCTGGCGATCTGACCAAGACCTCGCCCTCAGCCCTTATTAAAGATAGTTTCACCTCTCATAACACCGACATCTCCACTTCGAGGGGCACTCCCAGGACTCAATCTGAGATTATTGTACAAGTCGACGACATCGACATTGACATCGACATGGATATGGGTATAGATATGGATATGGATATGGATATGAACATGGACATGGACAATGCCGCTGAGGCCCACCCTTTGCCCAAGAAATCCACGTCTACGTAAGTTGCTCTAAGTTATCCGTACTCTTCCATGTCATGTGTACCACCACCACCACCATCATTGTCGTCGTCGTCATCATCTATCCCCGTATAAAAGTCCCGTCTCATTTAGTGCCACGTTATTGAGCATTGCCTTGGCCTGTTCTAAACATCAGGGCAGGTCTCATTTGGAGAATCAACCACCAAAGCAGCCAAGCAACTCGCATCTCCTCGGCTTCCAGGGGAATCAATTCGAGTCTTCAGCCTCTGCCCTGTCAGATCACTCGGGGTTAACGTCTCCCCCCTCATCGCTGCCACCCTCCAGTAAAGCAACTACGCCGGCTGATATAGAATCAGCCAAGGAATCACCACCGGCTTTCGCTCCGGTCCCGGCGAGTACCGTCCAGACGAAACGACGCTCCTTCAATGTGCGGCCGCGGGTGTCGATCCCAACAGACATCGCCCCGCAGGACTATGCCAACCAATGCATTGCCGCGGCCGAATCCTCGAGACTGAACCCCTACGCACTACATCAAGACGAGTACTTGATGCTCAGAGAACATGTCACCCATGCTCAGGTGACCACCTACTTAAATATCCGAAATGGCATTCTGCGTCTGTGGTTGAACAACCCACGCATCGGCGTAGCACGTGAGGAGGCTGTCGGCTGCGCTAAGGATCCGAGATGGTTCGACGTCGCCAGTGTTTGCTATGACTGGCTTGTCCGCTCCGGTTATATCAATTTCGGGTGTGCCGAAATCTCCCCGAGTAAGAAACGATCTAAAAGGGCGAAATCGGAGAGAAAAGGGAAAACTGTCGTTGTCATCGGCGCCGGTATGGGCGGGTTGGGATGTGCCAGACATCTCGATAGCCTGTTTAAACAGTATGCAACGCAGTTTTCAGAGCTCGGAGAAGAACCGCCCAGGGTTATCGTTCTAGAAGGTCGCAACCGGCTAGGTGGTCGGGTATACTCGCGAACGCTGGATAGTAGTAGGAGCCAACACCTGATAGGATTTAAGGGGCGGCGTCATAGCGTAGAGTGCGGGGGGATGATAATTACTGGCTTTGAGCGAGGCAATCCGCTAAATGTCCTAGTGAGAGGACAGATGGGTTTGCCCTACTACGCTTTGCGACCGGACACTACACTATACGACTCCAATGGCAAAGCTGTCGACGAGGGGCGTGACAGGCTCGTTGAGAACCTTTACAATGATTGCCTCGAGAGAGTATCAGACTACAAGTTTAAGAACTCGCCGTCAAAACTCATCGAAGGCAACAAGGATCTGATGGATGAAGGCCGAGATAGCGCATCTGAAGGTTCGAAGACAATCGCTACTGTCGAGGAGGCAGCAGCTGCCCTCCCACAGGCCCGACCAGTCTCGGAACAGAGCCTCGGCCCCCAAGTCAGTCTTGTGCCTGTTTCGACGGACCGCACAACTGGTCGAACACATGTAGAGCCGGGCACACCGGCTACCCTCAAAGCAGCTTATAAAGCGCGCATGATGGGGTGGGCACTACGAGAAGGTATTACTGAAGACTACGACCTAGATCTCGACGCTCCTGCTGCTGCCCCGAACGCGACTCTTGGGTCTGTCATGGATGAAGCAATCTCACAGTACAAGAAGATTGTGGACCTGACCGCTCAAGACTTTAGGCTTATGAATTGGCACGTAGCCAATCTTGAGTACAGCAATGCTACGAATTACCACCAGCTCAGTATCGGAGGATGGGATATCGATGCAGGTAATGAATGGGAAGGCAAACACACCATGGTAGTCGGTGGCTACCAGACTGTTGCCGTTGGACTTGCTAGTTCACCGTCGCGGTTGGATGTCCGAAAAGAAAGTATAGTCAAGAAAATATTTTACGATTCAGCAGGTGGTTCAGGAGCTGCGCGCGTCGAATGTGAGAATGGCACAACGTTCGAAGCGGATTATGTCGTTTCAACTATACCCCTTGGTGTTCTAAAGCACGGAAGTGTTGAATTTCACCCCCCTCTGCCATCCACCAAGGCAGATGCCATTGACCGTTTAGGGTATGGCATCCTCAACAAGATCATCCTTGTCTACGACGAGGTCTTTTGGGATTCAAGTAAAGACATCTTCGGTTGTCTGCGTACACCCCTTTCCCGTCATAGTCTTAAGCAGGGCGAATATGCTTCCCAGCGTGGTCGTTGCTTTCAATGGTTCAACGTCTCAAATACCAGTGGTATCCCTGTACTGCTTGCTCTCATGGCTGGAGACGCCGGTTTCGACACAGAACACACTAAAAACGATGAGCTAGTCGCCGAGGCTACGGAAGTGCTTCGCGGCGTCTTTGGGGCCAAGGTGCCCCAGCCTATCCACTCTCTTGTCACACGCTGGGGCTCTGATAAATTTGCCCGAGGATCCTACTCATCTGCCGGCCCTTCCATGCAACCCGATGATTACCAGACTATGGCACAGCCCGTCGGAAACCTCTTCTTCGCCGGCGAGCATACCACCGAGACCCATCCGGCCACTGTACACGGCGCTTACCTGACCGGCCTACGTGCAGCATCAGAAGTGATAGACGCCATGCTAGGTCCCATCCAAGTCCCCACTCCCCTAATTCTACCTAAGGAGTCAGCATCCTCCTCCTCCTCCTCTTTATCGCAATCATTTAAGCGCCGCCAAGCGGAAGATGGCGGCCTATCTCCTCGGGTCCGAAAGCAAGCGCGAATTGACGCGTACGAGCACGAGGCCTGGCAGCACGTGGTCTCGAAGATCGGCGAACGGCCCTGGCGCCCGCAGAAGGTCGCGGGGAACGCGTACCTCCTGTACAGCAAAGCGCACTTCGAGACGGCGCGCAAGCGGTGCGAGGAAGGACGCCGCCCCGGCAAGGGCAAACCAGGCCCCAACGAAGTCCGCGTCATGACGAGCAAGATGTGGAAGGAGGCCCCCGCCGATCAGCGCAAACCCTTCGTGGACCAGGCGGCGGAGCAGAAGAATGCGTATGCGGAGGCGCTAAGGCTATGGGAGGAGAGCACGAAGGAGTGGGATAGGAGGTATAAGGAGATTAGGGAGGAGTGGGAGAACGAGCGGAAGGGGGTGGTGGGGGGAGATGGGGATGATGGCGATGGAAAGAGAAAGGAGAGGAGGCGTGCGAAGATTGGGAGTTATGCCGAAAGTGAGGGGAGTGAAGTTGAAGGGGTGGCTGAATGAGAAGGGGAGAGGGAGAAGGAGAAGGAGAAGGAGAAGGAGAGAGGTGTTAGCATAGCATATCACTGTTATCAGGCCTATTGAGACAAAAGAAGTAGAGAAAAAAGCCGATGAAGAGAATTACGGGGAGGGAAAGAAGGGGAGAGGGAGCCTACATATGGACATGGACATACATAAGTTTTACCTTATACATACATACATTGCATATACATTTGCATACGTGCGTGCATACGCACCTTATTTCTGTCGACCTACCTATTTATCTAGATATATCATCTCTCTATTTGTTTGTTTGATTCATGATTCATGATTCTCTCCTCTACAACTTTCCTTCCCCTAACCACCTATATTTTTTTAATATAGGTAGGTAAGTAGGTACTCAACAAATTATCTACTTTAGTATATACCTATCCATATAGTTAATCGATGAATTAAAAAGAGAGACGAGAGATGAGAGAGAGGGGAAGGGGGGGGGGGGAATAAATACATCGTTAGGTAATTTGCTATTTTCTCGACATTATCTCTCCTCCTCCAACCCCCCCATCTGATCCCTCTCACTAGGTGTATTCATTACATTGTAAATATAGTTCAGAGGAATATATAGATAGGTAGACGCTGAGGTGGGCATCGATCACATCTACCCACCTACCTATATTGAATACAAAAAACAAATTGCGTAGAAGCAAACTACTTAACATAGGAACATAATACATAGCATAACACGGAGGGGGGGTTTCTTGTATTTTTCGTAGGGTCTAGAACACAACTGATATCTATCTACCCACGTATCCTCAAAAAAAAAAAGGTTCATACCTAATTTGTTCTTGTGAGGAGACGGAGAAAGGATAGGTTGCATGCAGGGGTTTTACTTATTTTTAGAAGAGATTCACGATTGGACATATTCGTTCCACTATATTCCTACTTATCATTCATAAAAAAAAAAAAAAAAAAAAAAGGGGGGGGGGGGGGGTTCTTTCACAGCGACATGAGGTAGTTCCAATATAGGACGGGGGACTATGGACTCCGATCAACAATAGATCGCGAGACCCTGAATAGAGAGAGAGAGTGTGTGTGTGAAAGGGGGGATAGCGGAAAACTAGTTTATTGAGGCTTTGATACACTGCCGGGGGCCAACACCGGGGCTTTTCTGCGTTATGATACTTTAATACAAAGGGAATATGTGATCTTGATCGATCACTACCCCGTTTCCCCCCGTCATTCTCTTGCTTCTCATAAAACCCCCCCTTCCACTTTACATGTCGGCCGAGGCGGTAGCACCGGTAATGATTTCAACCAGTTCGCCAGTAATGACAGCTTGGCGAGTTCGGTTGAAGAGAATCTGGTACTTGTTGATCATTTCTCCAGCGTTCTTGGAGGCATTCTAGAAAATGAGGTCAGTCTTTTTTCTCCTTCTTTTCTCCATCTACACCGACGTGGGGTGTTGATGATGAGTTATGGCAAAGTAGAACTGCACTTACGTCCATGGCGTTTCTACGAGCAGAGATCTCGCAGGCATGGCCTTCGGCCAAAGCCCAGTAAAGGGAGTTGGCAAGGGCGTACTCCCGCAGGTTTGCGAGCACCTCCTCGTCGATCTCGAAGGCGGAGTAGTTGGGCGAGCTGGCGATGGCCTCCTCGGAGAAAGCCTCTATGATGACGGGCTCGTAGGAGGTGGCGTTAATGAACTTGTTGTGGACGATCTTGATGTCGGAGTAGTCAGTGGGCAGCTGGACAACCTGATCGGCAATGGCCTGAGCATCGGCGAAAGTGGGAATGTCCTTGCCAGCACCGGCAAAGCTCAACACAATGTCCTTGCTGTTGGTACGGCTGAGCTGGGCCCTGGACTTCTCGCCAATGAGAACGAGGTCGGCGGGCTGGTGGCCGGGGCCCAGGTTGCGGCGCATGAATCGCGAGAGACCGGAGTGAACACCACCGCAGAGGCCCTTGTCGGAGCTACAAATGATGTACAGGGTCTTCTTGCCCTCGGCCTCGAGGGGCTTGGTCTCGGCCGACTCAAAAACCTCGTTGGAGGTCTCACCATACTTCCGCGAGTCGTTCATGGCCCGCTGGGCACGGTTCAGCTTGGTGGAGGCGACGATCTTCATGGTGTTGGTGATCTTCTCGATGTTGCGGATGGACTTGAGACGGCCTTCGATTTCTCGCAGAGTGGCATAGGTAGCGGCATTTTGGGCAGTTCTGGGCAGGCAGGGGAGGTTAGCAGTGTATTTACATGTTATAGGTGCTGGTAGGGCGTGTGGTGAGAGACACGCCGACCTGGGACTGCGAATTGCCTCATCCATGCGTCCATCCCACCATAACAGGACATTTCAAGATCCGATACGTACCGAGCAGGAATAGCCGCAGCAGCAGCTCCAGCCCTCAGGGCAGGTCTTGCTGCTCTGGAAAGCATGTTGGAAAATGACCAAGAGAGTGTATACCCGGAGCCTCAGATGTCAATGGCTCGCTGATTGCGATGCAATGCGCAATCGATTTGTAGGTTGTGGAGGTGGGTTGGGGATGTGATTTTCTTACGAGTGCTCGAAGCTTCACTTTCACGATTCCAGCCAAAGTCGCGGTAGATTCTCGGCTTTACCGTTATGTAGTACACTAGGTAATTTGATTACCTAAGTTCGGGGCATGCATTGACTTTTTTCCCCATTTGTATGCACGGACCACATTATAGGTACTACTTACGTACCTACCTAAAGTAAGTATCATTCAAGAGCTGGGGGCTGTGGCAACCCCGATGATGTTAGGTACATGGAGATTCCTAGCCTAGGTTAGTACCTACTTGTTCCAAACATTACGGAATAGACTGCATCACTTGGAACTGAGATAGGATTTTCTTTTCCTCGCACAGATCACATCCCATCCCATAAGGAAAAAGAAAAAAAAAAGAAAAGGAAAAAAAAAAAGAGAGAGAGAACAGCCTTACTCAATACATCCCCGAATCTGACCATTCACGTTTTGTCATATTACCCTCTCTACCCTGCAAAAACCTGCTGCGCTAAATCAATTAATTCTTTTGCTTTCTTTCATCTGAGGAGCGCAGTGAGAGAAAGAGGGAATAAAAAAAAACACAACAAATGGGAAGATAAGGTGGGAAGGGAAACAACAAAAGAATTCGCGTCTCTCTGCTCTCCTCTCCTCTCCTACCTCAACTACCTACATACCTACTTCAAATTACTTCTCTATCTTCAAACAACAAACCTTTAGGTTAACCCCAGTCTGACACTGACACTGAACACTGACACTAAACACTGACCACTGACCATTGACACTACTAAACCACTAAAGCTGACGCTGACAACATCACTATAACATCTACCTATACCTAGTACATACTGTACATACATTAAAATACATACTACTACACTGGTACAGGTAAGTACTACATACTACTACCTACATACCTAAACTTTAAACTGCCTACCATTGATACACACAACGAAATGATGTATTGATGTACCTACCTATGGATTGAGGTCTCGCTAATCACTGGGCGACAGGCATTCTTTTCGAACAGATCCTTCTCCACTGGGAAACATTCACTGACCAATAGGGACCGACCAACGACTTAGCAGTGGCTAGAGCAGGGCCAGACTTGTGAAGCCTTCTCTTTTCCCATAGTCCTTTCGCTCCGAGCGCTCGCTGCTCGTCGACTCTTTTTTTTTTTTTCCCTCTCTTCCTTCCCTTCCCAATCTCACCTCTCTCTTTTCTTCTTCCTTTCCCTCCCACCCCTTCTCTTCTCTTTTCTTCCCTTCTTCTCCAGACATCCTTTTCTGCACTCTCCTTGGGATTGCCATCTCCCCCCCATAGTATAGATTGGGTGTGATGCACTGCGGTGCCATCCGCCCTTTCCTTCCTCCCATAGGCATCGCGATAAACGTAACCAACTCACGATTCTTTCAACTCGCTGTTCGACTCAACTTGCCCAGCTTGCACACCTCACCAGTGTCTGGACACCAGCCAAAGCTCGCTCCATCCTCGGTCCGCTCTCGCAAGCGCACTCGATCGCCCAAGATGTCCAGCGATTACTCCGACGATGATATGCCTCTGGCACGTACCAATGGTCATCGTAAGTCATCCATTCCTCCCACGACACGCATCGCATCCACCTGCCTCCCTCGCCCATTTCGCACCTCGCGCTCTCTACTCTCTAACTCGGTGTTTTGCTGCCTCGTCCACGTGTCACCTCGAAGCCTTCTACCTCCACTTCCACCATCACCAGCACAATCACCATCACCATCACTGCCATTACTACCACCACCAACGCTGCGCATAGCCAGCACCACTTTTACCTGCCTTGTTTACCTAATGCCTGATAATACTCTTGTTCATTCGTCTCTCTTTCACCTCGCTAATCCGCTTTTGCCATCAAACCAGTCTCGGCGCCAACCATCTCCAAGGCCCAGGACAAAGCCATGGACAAGCACTCGTCTGTCAAGATGAAGCCTGCCCCGTTGTCTGTTCGAAATGGACCCGTTGACGACGATGACGACGTGCCGCTTCACGTGAACGGCCACGGCAAACGGAAGTCGCGTTCCTCTACCGGCAAGGTGAATTACAACGAGTCTGACAGCGAAGATGGGCGATTGGTATGTATACTCTTGGACGCACGTGGCTCCTCCGCAATCCTCGACATGGTACTGACCTCGATCCTAGGCCAAGCGTCCTAGGAAGGTCGCCTCAGATTCCGACGACGACGCCCCCATTAAGCGAAAGAAGAAGCTGCCGCCGGCTGCCAACGAGACGGCCATTCCTGAGGAATCAGATGATGATATGCCCTTAAATGCTAAGCTCGCCCAGAAGCGGATGTCCATCGAGAAGGAAGCCGTGGGGGATGCCAAGAAGGCCCGCGCCGCCGCGTCCTCTGCGAAGAAGGCCACGCCTAAGAAAGCCATCAAGGAGGAATCCGACGATGACATACCGTTGGCAGGCGCAAAGGGTAAGAAGCGGCCTGTCAATGGCGTCGCTGGGAAGGGCAAGTCAAATGGTATTAAGAAAGAAGAGTCCGATTCCGATGCGCCTATTCGCAAGAAGGTTAAGACCGCACCGAAGGCCAAGGTCAAGGCTGAGCAGTCCACTCCCGCCAAAAAGGGTGCCGCGAAAGCTGCTCCCGCGAAGAAGGCGAAGAAAGAGGAGAGCGAGGAGCCTGCCGAGGATGACGAGGAAGAGGAATACCGTTGGTGGGACGCTCCCAAGAAGGAGGATGACAGTGTCAAGTGGGAAACCCTTGAGCACAACGGCGTCATCTTCCCTCCGCCCTATGAACCCCTTCCCAAGAACGTTCGGCTCATCTACGATGGCACCCCCGTCAACCTCCATCCCGATGCAGAGGAGGTTGCTGGCTTTTTTGGCGCTATGTTGAACTCGACCCACAATGTCGAGAACCCGGTTTTCCAGAAGAACTTTTTTGACGACTTCAAGGAGATACTTGGGAAAACGGGAGGAGCCAAAGACTTAAAAGGCAACAAGGTCAATATCAAGGAATTCTCGAAGCTCGATTTCAAGCCCATCTTCGAATACTACTATGCGAAGAACGAGGCAAAGAAGGCGCGCCCTGCTGCTGAGAAGAAGGCTGAGAAGGCTGAGAAAGACAAACTTGAGGCCCCTTACATGTTCTGCAAATGGGATGGTCGCAAAGAGAAAGTTGGCAACTTCAGGATCGAACCTCCTGGACTGTTCCGTGGCCGTGGTGAGCACCCCAAGACCGGTAAAGTCAAGAAACGCGTCATGCCTGAGCAAGTCACCATCAATATTGGGAAGGATGCCAAGGTCCCCCCTCCCCCGGAAGGGCACAAATGGAAAGCTGTTCAGCACGATAACAAAGCTACATGGTTGGCTACGTGGCAAGAGAACATAAACAACCAATACAAATATGTTATGCTTTCTGCAAATAGTGCAATCAAAGGCCAGAGCGACTTCAAAAAATTTGAGAAAGCTCGGGAGCTCAAGAAGCACATTGACCGAATTCGCAAGGACTACACCAGAGATCTCAAAGCCGAAGCCATGGCCGATCGACAGCGCGCCACCGCCGTATACCTGATTGACAAGTTCGCTCTCAGAGCTGGCAACGAAAAGGACACCGAAAATGAAGCTGAGACAGTTGGTTGTTGTTCGCTGAAATTCGAACATGTCACCCTCCGAGAGCCCAACACGGTCATCTTCGACTTCTTGGGTAAAGACAGTATTCGGTTTTACGACGAAGTGACGGTCGATAGACAAGTCTTCAAGAATCTTCGCCTCTTCAAGAAGCCACCCAAAAAGGAAGGCGACGATATTTTCGATCGCTTGACAACCGCACAGCTAAACAAGCATCTTTCCAGCTACATGGCGGGGTTGACTGCCAAGGTCTTCCGTACTTACAACGCTTCTTATACCATGGCAACTCTGCTTAGGAAGCTCAAAGCTTCCGATGCCACCATTGCAGAAAAGGTCAAGCTTTACAATGATTGCAATCGTGAGGTTGCTATTCTTTGCAACCACAAACGTACAGTTGGTGCTAGCCACGAAGCCCAGATGGAAAAACTCGGAGATCGCATCAAGGGTCTCAAGTACCAAAAATGGCGAAACAAGCATATGCTTCTAGACGTGGACCCCAAGCTAAAGAAGAAAAAGGGTGCGGAGTACTTCGAGCTCGACCCGGATCTTGATGAAGCATGGATTCTTGAGCATCAAGCTTTCTTGGTTGAGGAACAGCGAACCAAGATCCAAAAGAAGTTCGAAAAAGACAACCAGAAACGACAGGAAGATGGCGAGAAGCCCATGCCCGACAAGGAACTTAAACAACGTCTACAGGTTGCAGACGAGCTTGCGAAGAAGTTCAAGAAGGAAAACAAGTCCAAAAAGGTGGAGGCCGAAGGCAAATCTCCAACTGTTGACAAGATCGAATCCAACATCCAAAAGATAGAGGAAAGGATTAGAACACTTGAGCTTCAGGCAGCAGACCGAGACGGCAACAAGGAGGTTGCCCTCGGTACCTCCAAGATTGTGAGTATTGTGTATCCCTTCTTTAGGTTATATTGTGCTAATATGCTCTAGAACTACATCGATCCGCGTCTTACTGTGGTCTTCGCCAAGAAGTTCGATGTACCCATCGAGAAGTTCTTCTCCAAGACTCTTCGCGACAAGTTTAATTGGGCCATCAAGTCGATTGAGGACGAAGATGGCTGGGAGTTCTAGGTTGCGCAACCCGCGTACTGCGATGGCATCTATATCAAACATATATGTATTAACTGTAATAACACACACCTCGCCCCCTAACATGGCGAGACATTCCTAGAAAAAGAGAGAGACAGAGACGTTAGACGCATCGCTACGATGTTGACGAGAGATGGCCGATACCGCGTATTCGTGACGACCAACATGATCATATGGATGTTATGGTTGCACAAACAGGCGCTTCGTCGCTGGGCACTGAGTACCTGAGCCTTGAGTACAGGCCAAAGAGCATGCCCAAAGACAAGCCATCCTTCGAGGTCGGCCTGGCGAACTCTCGCCACCACCATTTGCATATCCGGCATTTGAAGCGTTGCATTTAGGAGGTGGTATTGTTAAGAGTTTTAGGTCTATTCCCTGTCAGGCAGTCATAGTCTAGTCATACTCGAGATAGACAACTAGCAATACGGAATGCAATTGTTTTTTTTTATACTTGTAATTTCCGTAGGCTTCGGTTCTGCATAGAGACTGGGGGCTCAATGATAATTTGAAGAAAATATGTACGCTTTGCTTATCAGAAAATAGGTATGCATTTTTGAAGGCAATCAGCTCCCGTGTCTTGATAATTTTGCCACGCTAAAAGAAACCGGAGTCCCACCCCTTTATCGTCAGTCTACACTTTCAGCCCCTTAATCATTACCTTCTCTTCATATATTCTATCAGTCTGCGGTTTATATTTTCGTGAAAGATTCCTGCGCATTGCAGCGTGGAGAGCCGAGCTACTGAGCATGGCTATGCAGAACGTCCAGGGCACGATACCCAATGTTATCATATCAGCACTGCATCCAACCTTCCAACCGACACAGACCGCCCATATGACCCAGACAGCGAAAACAGCGAGTTGATAATGATCCTGTTCTCGCCGTCCGTATGTGTACGATGACAAGCAACAGCCTAGTATGAGGCAAGAACTGAGCACCAGGCCCGGGGAAGTATGGATTATGAAGATGGAACGAGCTATGCTAACTTGGTCGGAAAGAGGATACAACGAAGGCTGAGAGTGTCAGTATAAAGATACACTGGACGAGGAAGGCGGCGGCAGCCCTCAGGGAATGTCTACCGGTGATTCTTCTTGTAAAACATAGGAAGTGGTAACGAAGGAGCATGCAACAGCAGGGACCAGCTCCGCTATCTCCAGCAGCGTCGACTTTCTTGAGTATCGTCTACTATGAATTGAGTGAGGCTCCTCTGCCGGGGGCACAAGTAGACGACATGATGGTGAGAGCATCGGCGGAGATATTATCAGAGGACGGTACTGAACTCATCTGTACGAACTTAAGGGGTCTATCTCCAAGTCAGGGTAGCCGAGAGCATCGATTTGGATCGAGCATCATAGGGTCCTTATACCCTTTCCTAAACAAAATGGCCTAAATCATTACGAGGGTGATTTTCGTAGTTACCTAGTAAAACCGACTTCGACATAACCTTGTGGGTCAGGCTTAACGGCTTCTCACGGGTGGGTTGGCATGATTGTTTTCCATCTTCACTCAGCCTGATTCGGTGAGCTGAGCCGAAACAAACTCCCAGTGCTCCCCGGCTGCGTCATATGCTCGCTGATTACATGCAGAATTCTCGTAGAACGTAGTTAGGCTCCAAGAGGCGCAGTTGGAGGAGGAGAGGGAGTACACCATCAACTGCTCGGTAGGCAGACCGCGAGGCTGACCTGCATATAACCACGAACCAATGAGGGTAACGAGGCTATGTGTTGCCTAGAGGAAGTGTAAAAAAGGCAACCGAAGGCAGCAGTGGATCATGCATATTTTATATTGAGTTAGATCTCTGTCGTCAATATACCGTTACGCTCTGACCTGTAAACGCAACATTGGGTAGCAACACGCATCGAATCTGTCCATTCTCCTGCAGTCAGCTGGATGGCTACATAGGTCTGCACGCATGTGGACAATCCAGACAGATATCAGTATCTGCCTAGAGGCAAGTCTTTAAGGCCAAAGATGTAGGCAACCAGAGGAAGAGTAGGTCGTGAGCTAGGTCCTACCCGCGGTCGACTACCACCTTGGACAAAGGAAGCTTATAAAATTTATGCCTGATCTGTTTGGATAACCTACCCTCGAATTCATCTCTATTGTCTTATCACCATCACCCTACAACCGCTGATCGGGTCACACACAAAACAGCATTTTTTGTATTTCACTTTTGGCCCAGGAGGCACTCGTCATCATGAACTTTCAGTTCCATAGGGGGCCAATGCCTATCTTCCCTGAACTCTCCATCACCCAAGTGAAGAGCCTAGTTGAGAGACTGTCCATGGGCCTCATGTTGGGCACATCGATCTTTTACCCAAACATTAAGTATAAAGACCCATTTTACCACTACCTGTGAGAAGCTCTGCCTTTGCATACCCTCGATAATAAGTTAAAGCCCGATTGACCATTCCAGGACGCTTGGCATTTTTTCTATCTCGTTCTTCGTCCACAGCATTCTCCACTGGGAGGCCATCAAGAGGTAGGTAACTTTATGCTCGCACCCTTCCCCCTGTCCTGTATCTTGGAACAGAGGACAGGACTCATGGAATTCTAGATATACTCTCCTGGCTTCGGTGATGGCCATAACTCCGGTAGGTGTGCTGTTCTATCAGACGGACCTCCCGGCGTCCTTCTTTTCAGACCGCATACCCCTACTCGTGATGTTTAGTAGCCTGATGACTATGTGCCTTGGGCATTACCTGGAGAGAGATCTGGCAACTCGGCACCCATTCATACGGTTCCCTCCAGTCGATCGACCGGGCCCGGCAATGTATGGTCATGGTCATATATTGCCAAGGACACCAGACCACAGGCCCCGCCCAGAGGCCCGGGAAAATGATGCCCTCGGGTTACTAATAGCATTCATGCATGACACCGAGCAAGGTATTATGCGTCCGCAGAGTGAGAGATCATCTGACATCACACTTCATTCCAATGGACTTGAGAGCCTTCCGTATAGCTGGGATTCTGACACTCGTGGATTTTTTCCGGAGTACCGGAACCAAGCAGACCACCAGCCTGTGGATGAACATGAGCGAAGCAGGATATACATCTAATTTTTTTTTACATCATGCCGACCCAAAAGGCCTGATAGGGCGTTTTTTTATTCAAACAGCCACCGCTCACTAGTGTAGCATTGCAAACTTCCCAAGGCACCCGCACATCAGCAAGTTCGATTCCCGTTAAACCCCCTTTGCCATTTCGCGAGGAAGGCGGGAGAGACTCCTTGATCATATTCGAAACTGGAAAATACCTGCCTATCAATTCATCTGGCCTGCTTAAAATTTCCAATTTTTGTTTTGTTCTGCCGGATGGAATATGCTACCTGGATTTTCCTATCGTGCTTTAACCCATCACAGGACTTCCCCGGATGGCTTGATATTTTCTTACTGCTTCCCTCGGCCCAGGAGGGGTTTTCGAAAAGCCTTGGGACCGAGAGACGACCCTTCCCGGGATTAGTCACGCTACGGGTGGTGGCTCAACCGGAAGACCATCATACATAATCATCCGGTCTGAACACGATAGTACTACCTATGATATACTACAATGCAGTGTTCTCCTCTTCCCCACCACTACCACCCTTCTCTGAACAGATACACGGTTAAGGGGCATACCTATATATATATACTTATCTACCACCACCCACCGCGAAATATATCTCTATAGTTGGTTATATACTAGGAGAAAACAACAAGAACAACAAGAACATCATCATCATGTTTCTTACCCGATCCAGACTGAGCCCCCCTTTCCAAAAAAGGGAGGGAAACCAGAAGCTAGAGGCTGAGATTTATGGCGCAACTAGAAAGAGAGAGAGAGATAGAGAATCAGTACCGACTAAATAGAATACCCAGGGATATCTTCTTTCTTATAACCCCCCCCTTCCCTTCTATCTTCCTCATGTTTAGACGACATTGGTCGGCGATACTCTCTCTTTCTCTAGACTTCGCACACGTTACATGATCATCGCACAGCGGTTGGCCTAGAATAAGGGACGCCGGCGCCGGGGTATCGACTCAATGCTATATATTCACACTGCCGCAGTAGAATTAGAACTGGTATGGATTGGTTTCTGGTTCTGCGCACACGGGTTGCCAAGAAAAAACAGACGAAAGATCCCCCAACAGGGAGAAATAGAGACAATGGTGGTGGTGGTTGCTGCGACATAGCTCTCGTCTCGTCCCTGTCCCTTGGGGATTCGGACATACACCGACGGAGTTGCTTAAGCTAATGCAAAAGGTGACCCTGTTTGTTCGTGACACATACCTAGGTACCTATTCCCGAACCTGGGCCATTGAGGAAATGCTGGGGCCGGGCTTGCTGGTCGATAGGTAGAGAGCGGATGCGTGATACAGGGTACCCAATCGAGGGATTGACGTGGTATACACACACGAACACTCACTCACTTGACATACATATATATACGTTGTTGCCTTTTATGATTTGGTCATCATCCTATTACCTAAATGACTGGCTGCCTGACCCTTACGGGTTAGGTAGAGTCGGTATCATAATCGGAGTTGGAGTTGGGGTTAGAAGTCGCCAAGTCTCTTTCGGCACGTTTACGTGGTGCTGGGTTTAAACGTCGTCGTCATGGCATATACATGTTTATATACTCAATTCTTTTAATTGTTTCTGGCCATGGTGTATATATATATATATATACGGGCACAAGTAAGAAGGGAGCCGATTGACCACCGATTGCCTCCTTCTCCCCCCCCCTTTCCTAGGACACACTACCTACGTACCCGTGGACTAGGTACCTAACCTAGCTACTGAGGTAGTTTATGACTGGCGGGAGGAGATCATTGAGAGAAGAACACTTTCACGCGTAGGTATCGGAATAGAAGAATAAAGCATGACGCAAGCACGTCAATCAAAGCTCTGCTGCTTAAAAGAGGAGGCTGGGGATATCGATTTTTTCTTTCTTTCAGTACCTGGAGCTCTTGAGTTGAGCTACCCTACCTAGGTAGGTAGTAGGTAGTAGGTAGGTA
Organism: Biscogniauxia sp. FL1348; assembly: GCA_022544895.1. Classification (NCBI taxonomy): domain Eukaryota; kingdom Fungi; phylum Ascomycota; class Sordariomycetes; order Xylariales; family Xylariaceae; genus Biscogniauxia; species Biscogniauxia sp. FL1348. The sequence goes on from JAJNNV010000089.1 coordinate 42,658, forward strand.
AAATGGAATAGAACAGAATAGAACTCACCGCCATACGTAACCTAATAAGTCGGGAAAAGCGGCAGTACGGCAACTCTTTATAACATGGATAGAGAAATGCACATATGGTATATATGGACATTACCCATTGCTCTGGTTTTCTATTTCAGAGGAGTCTTGTCCGCTCGTACATACAAATACCACTTATACCTAGGTACACTACATGCGTACAACATTCATATTTCAGGGGTGAAACCCGGGATCTCGACCTCGAACGATCGGGTGTACGTTAGGGCGACTCGCCCAGAGATCCCAGTGGGTCGGGTCAGAAGTTAGTGCAGAAAAAAAAAACAGGCTTGGCATCCTGGACAACACCAGCCACCGGCATATGCTTTCCAAACGACTAACCTAGGTACCTACGTACGTTTTTGGCTGTCAGTGGATAAGGCTGCCCTACCTAGGTACGACAGGTAATTTTATTACACTAGGTAGGTGGCTGGGAGGTACCTAACCTAGGTAGGTAAGTAGGTAGACGGGAGTGCTTGGCTGGGACCCGGCGGTGCTCGAGTCCGCTAATGGGACACTAGGTAGGTAACCTTATACTAGGTAGGTAAGTAGGTAGTGTAGGTAAATGAGCATCCCAGGCGCGCGGGTCTTGTACCAACTTATTTTCTTCTTCTCCCAACTCAAATGGAAAACGTGCTTAGATAACGTACCTATCTACCTACCTACCTAGACGCTGCTGCTGCTGCTGCTGCTGCTGGGGCGGCGGCGGTGTCGCAACACGAATTAATACTACCAGGCCAACACATCACGTAGCGTAGGTATCTAGGTAGAAAGTAACATCACCAATCGCGCCAGGTTCTGGATTCTGGAACAAGGACCCCCACCCCTGTCGTCCCACTACCATTCGTGGTCCCGGAACAAGGGAAGCTAGAAGCTACCCTACCTAACCCATGCTCTCCCGTCATCCCCGTTCCAAGATATGCCTAGGTACCTAGCATGGGAGATGGGTTACCGATGACGACGATGCCAGTCTGGGTGCGAATACCTACCTACCTAGTAGGTGTGAGGGAGGAAGAATAAGGGAAAATATCAGGTGGTTGGAGTTTTCGATCATGTCCCCTCCTTATTTTCATCTTCTCCTTTTTCTCTTTCTCACTTTCGCTCTCTTATTTTGTATATTTTATAATCTCTCACCAATAATACATTCTTACCCATTTTGAGAGTTGTCTTGTCTCTCCCCCTCCATTTCTTAACCCAATCCTCCCGAAGCGAACCCAGACGGGAAATCTTGCTTCCTGCATGCTTCATGCAGCTGCCCACATACACCTACCCCCATCGGACAATAGCTTTGTATATCCTCTTGAGCAGATCGTCACACTGAACAAACAGGGCTTGCAGACTATCTAGAACATTCATCCGGCTGAATAGGTCTGACGCCTTGGGGATATTGTTTGCGCAGTTGGCGTGTGCCAAGCCAAGCCAGGTCAAGTCGAGTGACTGACACCCTCCAGCCATATATCTTATTCTCGTCGTTCCTCTTCTCTATCCCTGCTCTTCTCGTATATTCTTCCTGCAGCCGTGCATACGTACGTACATTCTATTCGCGATGCTCTTCTCAAGGCGACCGTTTGCTGCCGCGGCAACAGCCGCATTGCTGTCACAGCAAGCTATGGCTCAGACATATACGTCCTGTAACCCTTTAACATCCAGCTGTAAGTCATTTCATAATATCCAGCCAGCTAATGAAGGGGTCTTGCGGTTCTAACCCCTCCTAGCTTGTCCTTCAGACACTGCCCTTGGCATGACTATCGACGTCGACTTTACAAAGGGTGAAGTCAACTCCTTCACAGCATCAGGCGGCACACCGACGTATGGCTCCGATGGTGTGACTTTCACGGTGGCGAAGAGCGGGGATGCTCCCCAACTCGCCTCCGTTTTCTACATCATGTTTGGCCGGGTTGAGATATCCTTGAAGGCGGCCCCGGGTGCGGGTATAGTGTCCACGCTCGTTCTACAGTCCGACTGCCTCGACGAGATCGACAACGAATGGCTGGGCGCGGACGAACCCGAGGTGCAGACCAACTACTTCGGCAAGGGCATCACATCCTCTTACAACCGCGGCCAATTTAACCCGGCACCGAACAGCCAGAGCGAGTTTATCACGTATATAGTAGATTGGACCAGCGAGAGGATTGTCTGGACCGTGGGCGAGACGGTCGTGCGAACGCTTACGTACGACGACGCCGAGTCGGGCCAGTACCCGCAGACCCCCATGCAGATCAAGTTCGGCATTTGGGCTGGCGGAGATTCAAGCAACGCTGCGGGCACGATCGAATGGGCGCGCGGACCGACCGACTATAGCCAGGGCCCCTTCAGCATGACCGTGAAGAGTGTGAAGATCACCGACTACAGCACCGGAAGCGCATACAAGTATGGCGATACATCGGGAGACTGGACATCGATCGAGGCTGAAGATGGCACGATCAACGGTAACCTAAACGGTGCGGGTGGCCTGACCACGACCGCTGTTGCTACCGCGGCGTCTTCGACGGCGACGGCTAACGTGCCGGCTGGAGGCATCGGCGGCTCCACGCAGACGGCAACATCCAGCCTGCCGTCAGGTTGGGTCATGACGTCGGAGGGCAAAATAGTGCCGTCGAGCTCGGCCACTGTACGTATGTTCACAACCCATATCTCTGGGTGGCCCACTTACCCGTTCCGCCGCGGTCGTGAATGGGCCAGCCATCTTTCCCCCCCAAGACATGAGAATTGACCATTTTTGCTAGGACCTTCCGTCGGCATACTCTACGCAATCGCAGCAATCGCAGGCATCTGGGGATTCTGCGGTTGAGACACTCACGACCTACAACAGCAAGGGGGTCATGACGACAATGACGGTACCGACCGGATTTGCTACTGCGTCCAAGACGTTGAACTCGGACGGCTTCCCCATTGTTCCTACCGCTACTTCCACTGCTACCTCTGCATCCACGCCCAAGGCTCCTGACAGCGGTGCCTCGGGGCTCTGGGCTCGTACACGACTCGATGCCATGGTCGCCGTCTCCTTGATGGTCTCGACACTGTATATAATGTTGTAAGCGAACAACGGGGACCACGGCGTACATATAATATTGGGGTGCATCACGACGGCGTTTGATTTCGGTTTATTTATTTACACTATTACGGCTCAAAAGATACATCGCATTTCGGTTGGTTATAAGGAATACGGGGAGGGATTGATTTACCTACCTACATAGGGTACATATACAGGACGAACATGACGAGCGCATGAGATAGACGGCCGATCAATGAGCGGGAGATGAGAGAAAATGGTTGGAAAGGAGATGGATGATGCTGAGTCAAAGGGGGGAGATGAGGTTAACCTTAGTTATTTAAGTATCTACCAGCTACCTAGGTACTGTGTAAGTAGTAATACACTTAACATTCTAGTGGCATTACGTACCTCAATTGGTGTAGAATCATGGATTAGCACTAGAGATTATTAGTACATAATAGGTAGTTGAGATACCGTGCTACAAGGTAGGTAGGACTAGGTATATGGAAACTACATAGGTGCAAACCTAATTTCAGTGATAGCACGCCTGCCTGCCAGCCTACCAGTCAGAGCCTATATCGGCATATAGTGTGATTACTAACAGTGTTAGGTTACCACCTCTTACATCGATCAATATCTGTCTGTCATACGTGATATCCCCACCAGCACCACATAATGTCTATTGATATTGACATTGATGCGCCCTTTAGTCCTCCCCTCCCCCCCGCCTTCTCTCTTGGGTAACCATGTCCTGGTATTTGGTAGGTAGGTAGGTCTGACTGAGGTCCCCGGCCGCTTATTATCGGGGGCGGGGCGGGGGTGGGTTGGGATTGGGATGAGGGGCCGTTATCGCAGAACCTCTATGGATGAATGAGGAGGGTCCATCATTCCGATAGTATAGGTAGTAGGTATGTAGGTAGATAGGTTGGGTTAAGGGGGTTCAACTCATTGGCTTGTACCACACATGCCTAAGCTGGCTATGGCTATCTTGTGTTCCGTATCGTACCTATCTAGGTATTCTGTCTGTTCTGTCCGGTTTCGTCTGCCTATCTTACATTTTCTTTAGTACTAGGTAGCTTGATGGGGGTATTCCATGTATCAATGTATGGAAACAGGCACATTGATATATGTTTGATACTAGGTATGTACCTAGTCACAGATGATTTCTACCTCCTAAAGCCGGTGAAGGATGTGGGGAAATGATTAATAGGACGGCGTCAACTCCCGCTTCTTCTTTTTTCTTTCTCTTTCTCTTTGCTAGGTACCTACTTAAGGTATGTCTGGTATATATCAAATGACCCCCGTCTTTCAATAACAATAATCTTCAACAGCCACTACCCACCGCTTACCTCCCTACATAGGCAAGATGACAGCAAGCAGCAACCGTAAGCTTTAGACGTTTGGGGAAGCGTATGCATAGTGTGTACCTATTTGATGTATAGAGGTACATAAAGTATTGTACAAGTAATGTACAGATTACTTACCTTGATACATATGTACTAAAACCCACCTGGTACCAAAAATATCAATAATACGAGGCAAGCTTAAACGTCAAACTCCATCTCTCCCCCTCTCCCCCCTCCATCTCTCTATCGTGCAATACTATACCCAACCAACAACCTGAGACATTAATTAGATAAAAGTTTTATATGGTTATGTTATTTACTTAAAATAACACATACTTGCATAATTATCTATAACTCGCATATAGAACTAATAACTCTTACTATAGAAGATGTCAAAAGGGGGGAGGGGGAAGAGAGAGAACAAGTGGAGCCCTGGGTGTGGGTGTAAGAGAGTGAATGTGTCATAAGGACGCCCAACCTTCTTACCTACTTAGAAGTAGTATGTAGCTTAACAAACCTAGCCCCCTTCTTTGACAGGAATGACGACAAAACTCTTGACTATCACCTATACCTACTTCCTATTGACCATACCTATGCAACCTGTACTACTCACTTTATTAATGCCACTTACATAGGTACATGTCAGTGCCTACTTACTTACTACTTACCTATCGGTAGCTCCTTATTATCGGGCCGCCGCCACCACCATTAACTTCTACTACTACCGCCTTTTATTTCTTTTATTTCATTATTTGGGGCCCACCTCCGAAGTTCGTTCCCCCAGGTACAACTTCTTACATACATCAAACAAAAACTCGGACCGGATCGGTTCGGTGAGTCAACTGCCACAATAAAAACCAACCTACCTTAGGTTTTTAGTTTTATATAAAGTTTCGCCGTCGACTGTTGTTGGTGCTTCTTCTCTTCTATGTCTTCTTTCTGAACCGCCATCTGGTATCCAATTTTGATGATAACTACCTACCTACCTACTCTTGTTGACGCTTTTGGCTGATAACCTGTCCCTATCTATATTTCTATCTGTCTTTTTTTGCGTCAGGTTTTGAGGGGGGTTTTGGTCCTTTATCATTTGCTGCATCTCCCCATCCTCATCCTCACCCTCTTACATATAGCCCCCACCCAAAACTAAACAACCATGTCCACCCCCGACGCGCCCCCCTCCAACCTGGGCACCATCGGCGTCGCCGCCCAGGATGCCACCCTCACCGGCACCGCCGCCGCCTCCAAGGTCGGCTCGGGTTCGGAACAGCGCTTGACGCTGCAGGCTATCCGCGCCCGCCGCGAGAAGGAGGGACGGCTGGTCGCGCCCACGGCGTCGTATTCAGATAGTGATATGTTCAAGTCACCTGTGAGTTTTCCTTTTTTTTCCTTTGAAGAAGAAAAAGGGGGCAGGGGTTCGTCGATTTGTCTCTGGGCTTGATGGTGGTGATGAGTGGGTTAGTGGAAAGGGGGAGGAGGGGGAGGAGGAGGGATTATCCAGGGGCGATGGATGGTGGATGATGGCTGCTGAGTTGATTTAAGTTGGGTTCAGAATAGTGTTGTGTTGCAGATGTGGGTTTGGTTATAGACGTGGATGGAAGCATAGGGCGGGATGATAGATGCTTTGGTGACTTGGTGCTGACTTGGATTTGACATGATATAGGCAACCTTCAATAAGCCGAAGGCTCGGACATGGGACCGTAAGTTGTGTTACTTTTTTTTTTCTTTGGCCGCCCCTTCGAACTATGATGCTATCCAGTCATTGTCCGGTTCTTTCCCCTGTTTATGTTGCCGTCAGTTGTAAATAGGGGTTTATGTTCAACATTACCTTAGATCTCTTCAGCGATGAGGCCTCATCCCGCCAACCCTGCATGCTCAAACAGGCGGCCCGGCACTTGAAAAAGCCCGGTATCATATCTCTCGGTGGAGGTCTCCCGTCCGCAGAAAACTTTCCCATCGAAGAGCTCAGCATGAAGGTTCCCAGACCGCCTCACTTCAACCGAGACCCTGAAGTAGGAGAAGTGCTAGAGAACGAGGAGATTAGTGTTGGCAAGTATGACGTGTCTGAGCGTGGCGCCGTCTACGACCTCGCGATAGCGCTCAACTATGGACAAAGCATCGGCTCCGCGCAGTTGCTGCGCTGGGTCACGGAGCACACCGAGCTTGTATACAATCCGCCGTACGCGGATTGGCGGTGCTCGCTGACCATTGGGAGCACGGGCGCACTTGAAGCTTCGCTCCGCATGTTCTGCGACCGCGCGCGCAACGACTCGCTTGTCACCGAGGAATATTCGTTCGCGACGGCGCTCGAGACAGCGGCACCTCTCGGCATCCGCGTATTCGGCGTGGCCATGGACGAAGAAGGCTTGCGGGCCGACAGCCTCGACGAGGTCCTGACTAACTGGGACGTGGCTGCCCGGGGTGGCGCCCGGAAGCCCACCGTGCTATACACGGTGCCGTCAGGTCAGAACCCCACAGGCGCGACGATGGGGGCGCAGCGGAGACGAGAGATCTACGACGTCTGCTCTAAGCACGATGTTTTCATCTTCGAGGACGAGCCGTATTATTTCCTCCAGATGCCTGACTACAAGAGCAAGGGATCCAACGGCACCACTAACGGAACCAATGGCCACACTGCTGCCACTGCCGCCTCGGAGGATGCTGTAGTAGAGGCCTTCCTCAAGACGCTGATACCGACGCTGCTGAGCATGGACAGGGACGGGCGGGTGCTGCGGATGGACTCTTTCAGCAAGGTAGTGGTCCCGGGCTCAAGGACGGGGTGGATAACGGCGACTGAGCAGGTGATCGAACGGTACATCAGGCACGCCGAGTGCGCGAGCCAGGGCCCCGCTGGCATCTCACAGCTGCTTCTGTATAAGCTCGTCGATGAGACGTGGGGGCACGCCGGGTATCTGCGGTGGCTCATGAACCTGCGCGACGGGTACGCGCGCCGTCGCGACACGCTGCTCGGCGCCTGTGAGGACTACCTACCCCACGAAATCGTGGGCTGGGTGCCGCCTAAGGCGGGCATGTTTGTAGGTCCCCGCTCCCCTCCTTATCCCTCCTTTTTTTCAGATTTCATAAGCGCACACAAACACAGAAAAGAAACTAATGCAAAGTGAACCCCACAATAAGCTCTGGCTCAAGATCGACCACACGAAGCACCCGGACTTTGCGGCGGGGAAGAAGGGCATCCTCGACATCGAGAAGGACCTGTTCGACACATGCATCGAGAAGGGCGTGCTCGCTTGCCGTGGGTCCTGGTTCCGTGCCGAGACAGACAAGGACCCCTCGGGCCTGTTCTTCCGCGTCACGTTCGCGGCCGCGGCCGCGTCCGATATGCGCACGGCTATCGAGCGCTTCGGAGCAGCGGTCAGGCAGTGCTTTGCCCTTTGAGATGGTGGGACTGGAATGTTGATAAGGGGGAGAGAGTATGCCGCTTAACCTGACCTAGATAGGAACGATTTGCTGATTGATTGGATGCGTCGTTAGTTGGAAGAAATGAGATTTGAGAGCATGCTGCTTTTAGATGGGAGAGAAGCATCGCGGCGTGGCGTTTGTGGGCTCACTGACTTCTTTTAGGTGAGGTAAGATGAGCTGAGGTGGATGGGGGAGGGGTTATAGGGGATGATATATGTACCTAATGTATGTATGTATACATGCACGAACCTGCTTCTACTCACGTCTTTACGTGCCTACCCAGCTGGGAGTACACGAGGGAAGGAAGGGAAAGGAAAGGGTAGCATTACTAGCTGTTCCTGGTCCAGATAGAAAGTGTTGCTGAATAAGACTTGAGGGTGCTTAAGAGGTGATGATATACCCATACTAATAATCCTGGATAATTTTCTTGGCCTTGGGTTTAATTTATTTTGTGTGAGTTAGATGCCTATCTAGTCAACCCCCTTTATTAGCTGTTCTCATTTTTCATCCATTTAATTTTTTGGCCGAATTAGGAGGGTGTCTTTTCAGTATGTAATAATAGCGCCCGAGAATTTTAACTACTATATGCTGAAGTTTCTGTCACCTTCAGACGAAAGCTACTGCGTATCTTAGCATGACCTTTATTCCCAATCCCACCTATACTCAATATTTGATATATCAGTACCGACGAACAAACGAATGTAGTTCTAGCTACTCACGGGAATAAATATAGATAATTTTTCACCAAATATCAGGTATATTAATAACTTATATGGATGAGGTCGATTGGCTTGTCTTGAAACGACTGGGCCTCATCTCGTGGTCGTGTAATGTAGTTGGCGAATAGGGTATGAGGAGCGTTACCACGATTGACAAAAAGAGGAAGAGATTGTAATCGGTAAAGTTTGCATCTTAAGTCAGGTTACACCGCCATGGGGAAATTCTGTGTGAAGAAATGTTGGTTCTGTTTTATCAAAGTGTAGGAGAGCCGCATCCTAGGTCGAATATCCTAAAACCCTGGTATAGGCCCCCATTACTGAACGGCTATGGGAGTTAGCACTTCATATTGTATAATACGTAAAGAGTTCTAAGTTTTTTGTACGAGGTGTATGTAACCTATTAGGTACGACTATAAACAGATGAAAGCGTTTCTGAGAAGACGTACAAAGAGACAAGTCTAACTCTTTATGACTCGACCGTGGGAGAACATTTAGTGTTTACACCCCATTCTTATGCTTCTACCACGCACGCTTTCTATCTTGGATGCTACATGTCTCAGGACGAAGCCATACAATATAACGTATATCCAGGAGAAGTACAGTTCCGTACCATATTGAGAATAGGGACCTAGGTAAGGCCTAGACACCCAATGAGCAAGCACATTTCTAGACGAGGAACCAAGATGGTATCTACCATTTATTGGGTGCCTAGTAAATACGGAGCCTTTCGAATCGTAACCCCAAAGCGACCCCAGAAGTTCATCGAACGGTCCGTATCAACTCTGAAACCCCGGATCGATCCGGAGTACGCGGGGGCACCAGGCACCCATCCAGAAGTCTCAGTTCCGCAGCCTCTCCCTTGCGTAGGTAGTGTAGTACCAGATTCGCATCGGGACCGGACTTGTGCTAAGTAGTCCCCGTCCGATGTTCCTGCGGACTCGTGTAAATTTATAAGTCGTCACAGATCAGTTTGACTATATACACCAGTATGTATATAGACTACCTAGCTACCCAAGTCTTTTGCTGCATACGTAGGTATTCGAGATGCCATAGTCATAGATGAACAGTGAAACCCCGCCCTTTATAGATATCCTATGAACGGGAGTAGGTAAAACGATCACAGCCCTCGCATTTGATTGTCTCGCATTATTAGCAGACGCCTTGTGACCTGTTCTTATCGGCCCTGATACTGTCCACTTAACCTGGTGGGAATCAGCGATCTACACAAATGTTCAAAGTCTCTGGTATGACTTGCATCGAGCATCACGGTGATACATGCTAGGTTACCTTGCTGCTACTACTACTAGTCTTGGTCTATGTGATTGGCCGGTGGCGTAACATCGAGAGAATACACTCTATACTGACGTCGATTTCCCCTCATTTGATGTTGCCCTCTTTGCCCATGGTCTTGGTATTAGAAATTCTCCAACTGCAGGTCTCTACCGTAACATGACTCTAGATAACATGAGGAGGGGTTGAAAGCAGCAAACGGTATGTGAGAAGGCGTAGGGCTAGACTACCTTATTGGTCATGCGGTGAAACCCGCCCACAGGAGGGATGGCCCTACAAATGCAAAGTCTCATGTTGTGTGCTATCTTTGCTTCTCACTGGGTCTCATTACCGTTACTTAGGGCTATTCAGTAGAATCAAAGAATTAACTATTCAAGGTATGATTTAGTGAGCAACATGGGGACAAAGAATAGGAACGCCTCTCGGCCCTGCTACTCCTTTTGGGTTCGCTTACTCGTGCAAGTGAAAGATATCGGTCCTGCAGGTTACGTCTAAGCACCCGGACTGAAGCCCTTCATGCAAGATATGTGTAACTGATACTAGGTATGTGCCCAGATTTTCGGCTCGTATATTAGACCGCTCTCTCTGCCCGTACCTCGGGAACCTGCAAGCTCAAAACCTTAGAGCATATCGTTTAGTCCAGCTCGATATGCCAGTCTAAGAAGGCATCGCTTATCCCGTACTATCACGTCTCAGACACAGGGAGAAACGAGGTATAATCCAAGGTGGCTGGTATTAACTGATTTATCCGGAGGCTGACCTATAACATGAAGGGCCTTTACGAAACTCTTATGAGTTGATATTATACGTACCGTTCTATTGCACCTGTTACCTTTTATCTAATTGAAGACAACTTTGTCTTATTGCCACTGTCGCCATGGGGTTAGCCGAGGCAGTCTTGGACCCGGTGTCCATCAAAGTTACCCTCATCTTCTTCAGTATATTTTTCGTGCTATGGAGGATATATCTCAAAATAGACGAGATAACACGTCTCCGTAAGCTTGGACGCTGCGGACCAAAGCTTGCTTCAAGGCTTCCCTTTGGTAAGCATCAACCCTAGGGCAGTCGTGATGATATGACGAAGCGAAGAAACCGGGATCAGGGGTTTTTAACCCATCGCAACTATTGACCCAGAAAATATCAAGGCAGTTCTCACAACCCAGTTCCAAGACTTTGGCAAGGGCGAGCCCTTCCACCGGCAGTGGTCGGAGTTCCTTGGCGACAGTATCTTTACCACTGACGGGCAGCCCTGGCACAATAACCGGCACTTGCTCCGACCTCAATTCTCGAGAGAGCGAGTTAGCGACCTACATTGCTTTGAATCTCATCTCCAGACGCTGTTCAAGGCCATAGCAAATGGCGGTGCTATAAATGGCGCAAATCAGAAGGTCGGCCCCGAGGCCGGGGATGGCAAGCCCGTGGACATCAGCGAACTCTTCTTTAGATTCACCCTTGACGCCTCGACGAGCTTCTTGTTCGGAACCGATGTACAGAGCCTCGCGTAAGTTTTTCCTTCCATTTCACACTTCACTCCCGGCATAAATACAGGCGAAGAGGGAATAAGGGGGGAAGGGGGCCTAGAAAAAGGGGGTCATTCAGCTTACCATGAGAGCTGCACTACAGCAACCCTCACGAGCCATTCGCCCAGGCATTCGACCGAGTACAAAAAGTCATGGCGGTCCGCGTCCGCGCAGGACCCCTGGACCCTTTCGTGCCGCTCCGGCAATTCCACAAGGACATGGCGGTGGTGAACCAGATGTGCGACCGGTACATCGACCAGGCGCTGAGGCTGACGCCCGACGAGCTCGCGTCCAAGACGCGGTCCGACCGGGAGTACACCTTCCTGCACGACCTGGCGCAGTTTACACGCGACAGGCAGGTGATCCGTGACCAGGTGGTCGGCGTGCTGCTGGCGGGGCGCGACACGACGGCGTCGACGCTATCTTTCGCGCTGTATGAGCTGGCGCGGTGTCCCGATGCCGTGCGCCGCCTGCGCCGCGAGGTCCTCGACACCGTCGGCCCCGACCGCCCGCCCACTTACGCCGACCTCAAAGCCATGAAGTACTTGCAGAGCGTCATGAACGAGACGCTGCGCCTGTACCCCGCCGTGCCGTACAACTTGCGCCTCGCCCTGCGCGACACCACGCTGCCGCGCGGCGGCGGCCCCGATGGCTCCGAGCCCCTGCCCGTGCTCAAGGACACGCCCGTATGGTACTCGTCCATGGCGATGCAGCGCCGCCGCGACCTGTACCCGCCCGACCCCGACCCCGCGGCGTGGTGCCCCGACCGCTGGCGAACCTGGCAGCCCCGCCCCTGGACTTACATCCCGTTCAATGGCGGGCCGCGCATCTGCATCGGCCAGCAGTTTGCGCTCACCGAGATGGCGTACGTGCTCGCGCGCATGTTCCAGCGCTACGAGCGCGTCGAGAGCCTCGCGCCGGATGACAGCGGGCCCCCGCTTAAGGTCAACATTGTCGTCACGCCCGGCAACGGCGTCAGGGTCGCATTCTGGGAGGGACCAGCGAAGCAGAATGCGTAGGGAGACAAGTGAGCACTTACAAGTAGGTAAAGGGAGGTGAGATAGCCAGCCGAATGCTGAAAAATGGGTCGAAATTGAAATTAAGAAGTGGAAAGGGGTTTTTGGAATCGATCAGGTCGAATAGGGTATTCCGGAGTTATTTTCTTTCAGGGATTCAACTGTTCCTTAACGTACCGGTATATCAAATGCAGTATGTCAAAATGGCCGTGCAGCGGTTTCAAGAGCGTATTGGTCAGGGAGAGAAGACAAGAGTGACCAAGCATAGGTATATCGGCTTCCTCTCTTACTACAGTAACTTCACTCTGCAGGGGGGGGGTGTTCCTCCTGGACCGGGATAGTGTGCACGCCGTTGATTTATCTACTGTATCATATCATTCTTTGGCTTTAATCCTTTATATATGAAACTATGTTTTTCCCCGAATAACTCAATTTATAACCTCACATCTTCCTCCTCCCCCCTCCTGATGCCTCGGCCCCGGAACTACCTACATCAAAGCCCCATGGATTTCTTGACCTTCTTACCTACAAAAGTACAAGGGTTAAGCACCGACACACATATATATATTGGGACGTGTCCCGACTTTCTTTGCATGCTGTGCCCCATCGTATTTTCGGTTGTTCGGCCATGAGCAATATAAACGTAAATACCTGACTTACCTTCCCTAGGTCACTGAAAACCCACATTATTCCGTGCTACTACTCCTCGCATTCACGTCCACGGGCACATTAGATCCATCCTCTAGAGAGTGGACAGCCCTCCTGTAGCAGCATGACGGCTGAAAAATTACGCACATGTTAGGTGTGTGCGAAGGGGAGGCAAAGCAAGACGAAGGCGGTTCACGATCTTAGCGTTGTATGCCTACGCAACAAAGTCTTCATAAACTCATTTTCCTTTCTTTTTAATTGTTCCTTCATTCTTTTCAGATCCAAAAGAATATCCTAATTTGGACTAGCTACCTAGGTATCCTGCCACCCTCCCAAAAAGTTTTATATACAAGGAGAAAAAAAGATCGAAGAGAAGTTTAAAGAAGAGACAATTGCCGCTACCACTAATCAAGTGACCCATCTGTTGAGCAGAGAGAGTACGTGTGTGTGAGTGTGGTAAGAGAGAGCTGATATTAAATCTGGGATAAGGAGTGGGGAGAAGATCGATGTTGTGGTCGCGTATATATCCTAGAAAAGATAAATGCTTGGGGGAAATCCATATGTACGTCCAACACATTCTCCTTTGCTTATTGTCGTAAAGCACACACATGCACACCCCTTCCATTCCTACCCCCACTCTCGCTCTCCCATCTCCTCCCTAGACAGGCCAGCTTTTCCTCTTCTTACTCTGCCGTCGTGAACTGGCAGGCGGTTGGGTCGCCCCCTTGGGTGCAGTACACCATCTGGACGGGGCCGGCGAGCACACCGCGAGCCAACATGCGCTCGCGGAACTCGGCGAGGCGGGGCCCGGCGTCGAGCTGCGAGCGGTTCTGGTTCGTGGCCGGGTCGATGCGCCCGGACCAGAGGATCTCCCCGGCGGCCGATGACCGCGGCCACAGGATGTCGTCGATGTTGGCGTCGTCGATGGTCTCGCTCCACGCGCCCACCTCGCCACCAATCACGAGCGCCGCCTGCTCTGCTGTCAAGTTCGCCCGCGGGTCGTACGAGTACGCCAAGCGCCAGTTCTTGTACGGCGTGCACCAGTCGTTGAACGGGTAGTACTGATCCACGTCGGCGCCGTTGGCAAAGTTGAGCCACTGCCCGCGCCCGCAGTCCATGTACTGTCCTTCGCGTTAGTAACGGCTTTCTCTAATTATGGTGGGAGGAAGGGGGGGTAATAAGGCCCTGGATGCCTGCTTCCTTCTCCCCTCCCCCCTCGCTGGAGATGATGATGATGATGATGATGATGATGATGATGATGATGATATGAAGACTTACCCAGTAGTTGTAGTTGCTGCTGATGACCTTGTGGCCCTTGGCGGTGAGGTCGCCTATGGCGGCATCGCCAAGCCAGGACTGCACGACCACGTCGTCGCCGAGGGTTACGTTGTAGTTGGCAGGGATCTCCTCCCAGACCATAGGTACGAGGCCAGCCTTGCGCACACGCGCGTGGTGCTTGTCGATGAAGTTCTGGATCAGCGGGCCGAGCACGACGGGGTCGCTCGAGTTGACCGAGGGGTCGAGCGCATACGCGTTCAGGTTGACCTCGTCGCCGCCGGTGTGGAAGTAGGCTGAGTATGGCGAGACGCGCGGCAAGAAGTCGTCCATCAGCTTGTCCAAGAAGGGGTCGACGCTCGGGTCGTTGAGTCGCAGCTGGCCGCAGGGGGGCTCCGCACAGTACTTCGCCCAGGGCTCGGCCTGCCAGGCGGTCACGACCTCCGGGTGGGAGAGCGCAGCGATGCCAAAGTGGCCTGGGCTGTCGATCTCGAAGATCACCTCCACGCCCCGGTAGATGCCGTACTCCTGGATCGCCTGCACATTCTCGGGCGTGTAGGTCATCCCCTTCGCATAGGCACCCTTCTCGTGAAGCTCCGGCATCGCGGGGATCTCTAGGGGCCACGATTGAGAGTCAGTGACGTGGATGTGGAACCGGTTCATTTTGTTCCAGGCCATGGCGTCAATTGTCCGGTAGATGCTCTCGAGGCTGAAGTAGTTCCTCGAGGTGTCGAAGAGGATGCCCCGGTGGTCGAACTGAGGCTTGTCGCTGATCTCGACAGGGGCCAATGTCGTGTACACGAAGGGGGTCTGGGAATGTTTGAAGAATAGTTGCGAGAATGACTCCAGAGCGCGCAGCACACCGGTGGAAGAGACGGCCTGGATGGTGGCCTTTCCGTCGGTGCTGAGAGTCAGGTTGTAGGATTCATCAACCTGGCCAGCTAGGGGCTTGAACGTGGCGGCCGAGTCCGTCCCGGTCTGGGTAATCTCGAGCTGGTGTACGTAACTCTGGTGGTCGATACTGGGTTCTGTCGACTCCAGCTGCATCCGGCCGTACAGTTTCCATGGCACAAAGTTCTTCTCGAGGATGTTCTTCATGGCACGTGCTACACCTCCCGTCACAATATCTTCGCTGGAGAATGTCGGACCACATGACGGCTCATAATCCAAAGTCCAGGACAGCTGTGGTAAGTACCAGTTCTCATTAGTTTTGCTTGCACAACGACGGGGATAGAGTTCAGCAGAAGACCAGCGTACATTCCCTCCATTGTAAGTGACATCTAGCGTATTGCCTATCAACAACGAAGTATTACCGGTAGAAAGTTTCTCGGGGGCCGGCCAAATAGCTTGGACGGGAGCAGAAGCAAGAAGGAGAAGGGGGAGCACATTGGGCAGCACACTGCCGCGATCGGGGAACTTCATGGTGGTTTGCTCTCGGGGGAAGCTAAGACATTAAAAAAATAGAAATAAAAATAAAAGAACGGATAGGCAGTTTTAACGAGAAAGCGAAAGCCCAACTAGCGAGAGGAGATGCCCCGTCTTTATTATTACGGTCTTAAGGAAACGAGAGTTACAACGTCCAACAGCTATTCCCAAAGCGTGTCTTAATGACCGACTTTAGCAGAGAGAGAAAAAGAAGTTGGTGGGAAGTTGGTGCGTCGCAACAGCACGACGGCCTCTCAAGCAACAAAGAGGAACCTGTTTTTTTCGCGTCAAGAGGAGAGGCTCACTCAGGGCGCGCGTGAGGCAGCGAATAAGTTAGCCGGACCGGATGACGGTGAAATGCGGCAGGTTCCTTGTTCTCGATCTCGCAGTAGTGCCGCAACGTTACTTATTAGGTAGGCTGCATGCGCTGAGAACGAGTGTGTGCGGTAGTTGGGCACGAGGTGGGTGTGTGAGTCCGAGAGGTTCAGGTGGCGTAGCGTGGGGTAGAAGGTGACTTTTAAACCAGGAGAGAGTCGTCCCGGGGATGGGGGAGGCTCTATACGAGGAATAATATTCCTGTGTCTGAGCCAAGGACCCAGAAGGATGGAGAGGGTAGCTGTATGTAGCTGACCGTTGGTCTGGTCTCTGTTCCCCCCAGCTAAGTAGGTAGTCCAGACGGCGGGAGCGGAACGCGAGCAGCAGGAATATGTCGTAAGGGGTGAAAAGCAAAGAGGATTTTCGCGTAGCTCATTTAAGATCAACCCTAGCAAGTCAAGGGAGGTAAGTATAAGTAAGCTCCTTTGGTGGCGAAGGTGACAGTCGACAGGGTTATTGTTTATTCTTGGGATCTGTTGCTGGAGTGGGTAGACATGGATGCGGCAGGGATCGTCAGAGACATATAATAATAAATACTTACCTAGCCAGCTGATCGAAGACAGCAGAGTAAGCTCTCTAAAAATCTATATATTGGCTTGATAGCATGATGTTTCTTTCCCCTCTATGACTTATATTGAGTGATGATGTTGCACTCGCTCACCCACTTACTGTGTTGATAATGTATTGATCTTGACAGAGTTGATACAATGGTTGTGGTAGGGAGAAAGTTGAGCGGTGTACCTAGTGTAGGTGGTGCTAGTATTGGAAGGAAAAAGCATCCGGACATGTACCTGTGTGTAAGACCAGAGGAGCAAAGACGAATGGGATGAACCTGTTGAGTCTCTTGTCAGAAGAGGTCCAAGAGCAGCGCCAACCACCCAAGTGGGAGCACCACTGCCGGCTGCCGAGCTCAATCCAGAGTCCTGATTGGCTAATGCTGTCAAAGCTAATAGTTACCTACCTAGTACCTACTTAAACTCTATGCAAAGAGTTATGCATACCTACTCCGTAACTATCCGTCAACCCCGAACTGATGTGATGGTAGTAAGTAGTAAGTATGTATTGGGTATGAAAATGCGCCAACACGAGTAAGAGTATGCGCATGTTAGGTACGGATTACCTAGGTAGGTAGTTCACACAAGACCACCACGCGCCTTTTCGAGTTTCTATTTCAGTCTTTCCAACGTTCGTTGGGTAACTTTTGGGAATGCATTGCATCTGGTTAAAGACACCTTGCCCAACCCGGCGGAATATTCATGGGATTGTTATTTTTTATTTTATCAACCAACAACTAACTAACTCCTGATGCCACATGCCTGGCACTAACTTAGCCAGGTAGCAACCGCTGCTACACAAGAGTTACCTGCCAATTATAGTCTCACTTATATCAATCAATACATCTACCAAATTTAATCTACCGTTGAGGTATCTAAAATCAATATCGATCTTGGTTCGATATCGAATTTTTTCTTCTTCTTCTATCTTCTTCGAACCGTTCTTCACAATTACACTACGTATCATCTACCTAGGTTAGATACCTACCTAGGTAGTTGACCTAGTCACATAGGTAGGGAGTGTGCAGCATCGGCAGGAATATGTACGCTACATATTAGATATGTACATACAATAATCCATACCATCCTGCCAAGCGTTCTACCTAGCTGCCGCCAATCATTGTCTGTTTTATTTTGGCCCTCCGGCACGGTTGGGATGCGAGCTGAAGTAGATCATAATGGCAGGAAGGCTAGAAAAAAGAAAACTTGCCTATCTAGTCTCACGCACAAACTAGGTATCTAACAACCCAAGCTCCCAGCGTCAGGCGCAGCGGCGGGCGCGGGAAGGCTGATACAACTAAGGTAACTTAAGTGGCCTTCCTGGCCTACCTAGGTAGACTGATAGGACGGGACGGCCGGGTCTTTGCTGCGCTTTGAAGTTGGAGATGGCACAACTATCTCCTGACCTAGGAGTCGACGGGACAAAATAGCCACGCCTACTGCACGATTTCGCTTCTCCCTCCCCCCCCCGCTCTCTTTCATTCATGCGCAAGCATAGCCCTGGCCTCATGCCCCCTCATCCTTCTGGTTCTCGAGTCTTGAAGGTTGCTTCTTATACAAAACTGGACTATGCTTGCTCAAATTATCCTACCACATCACGGAGCGCGCGGTTCGCGATCAGACGCCTGGATTTTTTTCTTTTTTATAATCTTTCTATACGAGCGAGAGAGCACTCATCGGTGTAGGATACTCGATATTTCCTACCTCTTCCACGTGGTAGGTACAGATAACGTACAAGATGTGGTTAAAGAGAGCAAAGAATACCGTAAATAGCATACAAATTCCTCATTCCTCCTAGCCTGCGGTGCAACGTGGAGCTGCATTGGTATATCCACTCTTTTGCCTTCGGGTCCGGGACCTCTGCCGTCTTGTTCTTTCTTCCTTCTGCGCCGATGCAAGTGTTCGCGCCACGCCCCGTGGTCTACTATGCACGCACAATACACCACTACCCGCATCACCGCCGGACGGGAATTCGCAAATACCACTCTCGTAGTAAAATATCAAGTGCTACTATCTACCAGAAACCGCGCAAGAAAAGTAATATGAAATCATACCGGGTTTTCTGCCAGTCAGGAGACCCGGGTGCCTCTAGGCCGCCAGCAGGAAACTCCTTCCTTTTGCCTGAACGCACCATTGTTATTGCCGTCTCCCTTTTCACAACTTCTGGCCTAGGTTTACATGCACAGACTTCGTCGATGTGTATGCTGCTAGACCGGCTTCTCCCAGCTCGCGGCCGATGCCACTCTGCTTGACTCCGCCGAAGGGTACGCGATAATCGGAATCGTTAGACGAGTTGATCCACACCATACCCGACTCGATCCTTGCCGACACTCGATGTGCGAGCTCAATGTTCTGGCTGAAGACAGCAGCTCCAAGGCCATACGTGGTGTCGTTGGCCATATGGATCGCTTCTTTCTCATCCTTGAAGGAAGCGACCACTACGAAGGGACCGAATACTTCTTCGCGGTAAATCTTCATGTTGTCCTTGACATTGGTAAATATAGTTGGCTCAATGAAAAACCCCTTTCCGTTTAAGGGGCAGGGCTTTCCACCATCGGCAAGCGTCGCGCCCTCCGACTTGCCGGATTCTACGAAACTGAGAACCCTATCGTACTGGGCTTTGGTAACCTGTGGTCCTTGGAATGTGCCCTCGGCAAATGGGTCGCCCACTTTGCTAGTGGTCTTAATCACCTCTCGAAGCTTGGCTACAAACTTGTCGTAAATGGTCTCTTGGACCAGAATACGGCTTGTAGCAGTGCATATCTGGCCTTGGTTGCTCATAATGCCAACGTGTGCCCATTTAGAAGCTTGATCAAGATCGGCATCTTCGAAGACCAACAGAGGCGACTTGCCTCCCGTTTCAAGAGTGATGTTCTTCATATTGACGCTTGCCGTCTTCATGATATGCTTTCCAGTAACTGTCGAACCTGTGAAAGCAATCTTGTCGATATCTAGGTGGCTAGCGAGCGCTTGACCGGCATCCTTGCCATAACCGTTGGTGATATTGACAACACCAGGAGGGAAACCAGCCTTGGGTATGAGGGTTGCTAGGTATAGGATGGATAACGGTGTCTGCTCAGCAGGCTTGAGAACAACTGTGTTTCCGCAAGCGAGAGCAGGCCCTAGCTTCCAAGCTGCCATGGCCAGGGGGTAGTTCCACTGGGAGGCATTATGTTAGTTACCGACTCGAAGTCCCGGAACATGGAAATTGGAAATCGGGCAAGTCTACTTACCGGAATGATTTGCGCGCAGACGCCGACAGGTTGCTTGAGGGTATAGACGAGCTTCTGGGGGGTTGTGGGGATAGTCTCGCCATGAATCTTGTCGGCCCAACCAGCATAGTACCGAATGCAGTTGAGGACTTCCTCGACATCACCCATAGAGTCACCGTAGGGTTTACCGTTATCCCAGGTCTCGATGGTGGCTAGCACTTCTTGGTGCTGCTCAACAAGGTCGGCAAACTTGAACATCAACCTGCCACGGTCAGAGCCCGAGATATCTCGCCATGCCTCGTCGTGCAAGGCAGCACGGGCAGCAGCTACAGCCTTATCGATATCCGCGGCACCAGCAGCCTGGACTTTGCAAATCTCTTGCTCGTTACTAGACGTGGCGAGGTTTAGCAAGAAGTAATGGGTTGACTGAGTAGAGAAGAAGAAGAAAGGGTGAGGAGGGCTAACGTTGGGTTGATGCTGGAGATGGTGTCTCCGGCAATGGCTTTTACAAACTCATTGTTGATGAACAAGCCGGTAGGAAGGGTGAAGGTCCTGCCATTGGGGGCAGTGAGATCAATATTCAGATCAGCCATGATGGAGATAGATCGAGTGCCAGATACCCGAGATAGTAGAGTCCGGTTCGCGATGTGGTGGTGGCAGCCGAGCGGAATAGAGAGGGAGGAAGGATACTTGTGATGAGATCTCAGTGCGGAGGAAGAAATCTTAGAGAAGGACTTGAACATGGCTCTGGGAAGGAAACGGCGTCTTATATATCAACAAGCAGCAGTCACCTATCTGAGCAGAATTGG
Source organism: Biscogniauxia sp. FL1348 (assembly GCA_022544895.1). NCBI lineage: Eukaryota > Fungi > Ascomycota > Sordariomycetes > Xylariales > Xylariaceae > Biscogniauxia > Biscogniauxia sp. FL1348. The sequence goes on from JAJNNV010000089.1 coordinate 63,304, forward strand.
CCGGCAAGTAGAATTCCCCGCATTCCAAGATTCGTTGGCATGGGCTGCTACTTACTACACCTTTGCTATCTTTATGTTGACGTGAAGCTGCAGATAAGGTGGTAGGTAGAGGTGGGGGAGCGGCCCTGCGGAAAAGGACTTACGGAATACCCCCAGGACTTACATCAATGTATGTAGGTTAGGACATTAGGTAGATATAGTACTACATGTAGCCCCTACATAGGTAACCTACTAACTTACTATGTATGTGTGATACTAGCCTAGTAACCTAGTAGCAACTCCCTGACTATGTACTATCTAGGCAGGTATAACCTTATTTACTAGGGATAGTAGGACACATTAGGTATCTTTGCCGCGTATCTTCCTCCATATCAATATGTATTGTATATTTGTGTGAAGGTAGGTAGGTACAATGTAGGAATACTTACATGCTTACAACTACTAGTATTACTATTGATATTTCCTAACCTACCAACCTCTAGTTATTGACCTATGTAACCTAGAAGTAGGTAAGTTGATGCTTTAATTGTTTTGATATGGAGTATAGGAAACATTTGCATGCGTGTTCACACGCCATTATTAATAAATACCTCTAAACTATGTAACTCTTGAAACTTTGGTTCTTATGACTAAGTGATATAGAAAGAGCTGGCCATTATCATTATTTAAGGACAAAAGGAAGAAAAGAAAAGAAAAGAAAGAAAAGAACTAAGCAAAAGAAACACAAATAAAAAAACTCATGCAAATGCCTTGAGGCTTGGCAAAAACTTGAACATGTGAGGAGTTGTGTTCAACCAATGACACACTTGAAAATGGTGGTACGGAATAGGCAGAGGTACTTTGGTGCTGGAATAGGTATCGGAATGACCTTCGATGTGGGGGAAGGGGGCGAAATGTTCGCAAGGCAGTTTCCGTTTCTCCATCCCGTTAGCAGCTTAGAAGCAGGCGGGCAGGTAAGCAAGCAGGGCTTATCTACGTAGGTAACCTAGATCCACTATCCATGTTCCTTCCAATAGGTACATTGATATGTAGGTAGCTGGAGGTAGATATGTAGGTAGGTAGGTAATCTGGTGGCTGACAAATGTGGCTTTCCTGCTTTTTCTTCTGTGGAAGGTGGCTGGAACCTTACAGCACACCGCGGCGGGAGATTACCTACTCGCCCAGATCCACGCCTCAGTTTCTTTTCTGGCTCTCTCTCTGGCATCCTCACCTCCACAACGTCATCCTTTTTCGTATTTTGCCATTTCCCTTCACCTGCTGACAGCTTGGGTGAACGGTCATCTTGAAGTGAATACGATTCACACCTGCTGCGATTCATTCGCACACAATCAATTTTGACCATTGTTCCTATTCCATTGCCACCGCTTCCCCTGCCGAACAAAGCCCCTACAACCACAGCTTTTCTTTCAACTTTCGCGCCTCGACAAATCCTTGCTCCCGCCTTTCATCAATCCTTCCTTCTCCCTCGCCGAACTTGTCATCCCACACGCGACACCCCTTCAATATGGCTATCGAGGTCGCCATGAACACCCCGCTGGCGGATGCCCTTAATATGGCTATCCAGCCGAAGCTTGTTGAAGTAGGCTGGGCCACGGGAGGCCCTGACGACTCGGCCCTGTCCGAATATATTATCCTGATGCTGGTCAACGGCAAGACGCAAGAACAGATCGCTGCCGAGCTCTCTGGCGACCTTCTAAGTCTGGGACCCGATGACCCTGGCGCTCGTGACTTCGCGAAATGGCTCTTCGACCAGATTGATGCTCTCAACAACCAACTAAATGGAGGCGCGCCCCAAGCTGACACCGCCGGCGGCCCCCCGCAGGACAGCACGAGCGCCATGGAGCAGGACACTGATATGAGCATGTCAACAGATAGCCCCGAATTCAACGCGTAAGTCGAGAGTTTTTCTCATGCCCCAATACTTTGCGATCGTCTTTAACATCCTACAGGCCTACGGGTCCCAAGTCGATGAGAAATGGACCTATGCGAGGCGGTCGGGAGAGGCGAATGTTCGGTCATATGACGAAGGCGATGGATCGCACTCACGAGTCCGTATTGCATCGTGTCCGAGGAAACGGGAATGAGCGGATCAACGCCCACAACCGGGCACCACCTACCGGCCCAAGAGGGGGTGTACGCCCGAACAACCGGATGATGAATAACCGTGCTGCCGGGCTCAGCGCCGGTCTGAATCAGATGGCTGCGAACGGCATGCCTGGGATGCCGGGTGCGCCTGGGATGAACGGCATGAATGATATGAGTTGGATGATGCAGGGTGGCGCTCAGCAGGAGCAAATCTTCAATCTGCTCCAGCAGCAGAACCACATGATGGCTCAATTACAGCAGCAGTTGGCGCAGCAGAACCAAGGCCACGGCGGGCGGCCCCACGGAAAATCGCTCTTTGACCGTGTGCAGAACCCGCGCGGTGGGAATAGACGGGGTGGCGGCCATCACGGAAATGGACAGAGACCGCAGCAGACAGAAGCCAGTAACGGGAGCGAAACAGGAGCCGAAGGCGAAGACGTCGATATGTCCCAAGCTAGGCGTGAGCCACCGAACCCCGAAACGACTGTCTGCAAGTACAACCTGGCCTGTACCAACAAAGAGTGCAAGTTCGCCCACCAGTCCCCAGCAGCACCGCCACACACGAACGTGGATGTCAGCGATGTATGTACGTTTGGCGCGGCCTGCAAGAACCGCAAGTGTGTGGGACGTCACCCATCGCCGGCTACGAAGCGTGCACACCAGAACGAGCAGGAATGCAAGTTCTATCCCAACTGCACCAACCCGAGCTGCCCGTTTAAGCATCCTGATATGCCAGTATGTCGCAACGGGGGCGATTGCGCGGTGGAGGGTTGCAAGTTCACTCACCTGCAGACCATGTGCAAGTACAAGCCTTGCACGAACCGGTTCTGCCCGTACAAGCACGAGGAAGGCCAGCGCGGAACATTCCAGGACAAGGTGTGGACCGCAGATGGATCGAACAGCCACGTCAGCGAACGGAGGTTTGTGGATCAGGGCGCTGCCGAAGAAGTTGTGATACCCGGAGCAGAACATGGTACAGCACCGGAGACTTCGGCCATGGACGAGGGCGTCGCTTGAGAATGATAGGCGAAAGATGTAGGAAAATCGGTTTCGGGAGGGAAGAAACATCAGGGACAGGGAAAGCTAGAAAGGACATACAGGAAATTCGATGGAAGTACTGGTACGTAGCCAAGCCGAGGGCATGGATGAGGACAGGCTATGGGCGTTACTGCTGCTACTGCTGTTGTTGTTGCATTGTATACTATGAGGGGAGGAGGGAGCAGAGGAGAGAAAATAAGTCTGGTCAGCGAACAGAACCTGCGATAATGGTTTTTTGTTCTCTCTTCTCCTTTTTCTCTCCTAGCGGCGCCTAGGAGATGAACTCATTCTAGATATCATGTAGGAGTTTCACGGTCACAAGGAAAAAGTTTTTGGGACCAGAGCATTTACAAAATATACCCGTTGCATTTTTTCGTGATTTGCCAAACAACAAATCAAGACTTCTTTTTTTTTTCGAGTCCTTGTGTTTATTTGTGAGATTACCTAGTTTTCCTCCTTTTATTTTATTTTATAATGGCGTCCCCCCTCTTCTAGTGAAAGCAAAAAAAAAAAAATAAAAAAAATAAAAAAAAATAAAAAAAAAAATAAAAAAAAAAGAGGGAGTAACCTAACCTACCTATGTAGGTACATACTTAGTTATGTACTTACCTACATACATGCCTACATACTTAAGTAACCTCAGTAGGTATGAACATCAAGCTATTATGAACTATAAAGGTTAATTAATTAGTTTTAATCTAGCTACATACCTAGGTTAGGTAGGTACAGTTGGTTTGGGTTTGGAAGAGAAGTGGGTCTAGGAAAACGGGAGACTTAGGTAAGCCTCTTTTCTCTTTCGCCCGGGGACAGATGGAAAATAGATGCTTTGTGCCACTAGAGAGAAGAACTTCCCGTATTTCAACATGCGTTGACACAAAGTCTTGAGTAGGCTACAGATGCCAATTTCCCTCCCCTCATGGCTTCTAAGCGACCTGAAGAGGTTTTTGTAACCTTTCTAAGGTCAGCCTACAACAATGCAAGACACGGGCACCTTCAAGCCAACCTTCCAGCCCCACGGCCCACAGCGAAGCTCCCCGCGATGCGACGACTGAGCACCATGCCAGCCTCGAGCATCACCCTTCGGCGCTTGGTTGGCGCTAGAGCACTCGGCCGTAGGCTCGCACCGGTAGCTATAGCTCAGGGGAGACGGCATTCCTATGCCACTACCGCGCCTACCCGCGACCAGACCGAAGCCGCCGAGGGGCCCCCGAGAGAGGTTGCGATCCTAGGAGGCGGCATCACCGGACTGACCACCGCCTACTACCTGGCGCGCCATGCGAAGAACACCCACATCACCATCTACGAGGCATCTGATAGACTTGGAGGATGGATAGAGGCAGAGCCGGCGCAGTTCGACGAGGGTGTCTTGATCCACCGCGGCCCCCGCATGCTCCGGTCTGGCAGCTCGTCAACTAAATATGACGACCTCGTCCTGTACGATGTAGTAGGTGTCTCCGTCCTCTCTCGCTTCTCTTCTTCTATTAGGTTGTGTGCTGGTTTGTTGATTGTTGGTATAACAGATCGCTGGTCTCGACTTGAGAGACCAGATTCTACCTCCTAAACCCGCTGCCCAGGAGCGCTACATATTTTTCCCAGACCGTCTCGTGCAGATACCGTCACCTAGAATGTTAGCCAACAGCATCTTCAAGGTCATTTGGAGTCTTATGTCCGACAAACTGTGGGATGGGTGTTTCAAGGGCATGTGGAATGTGTCCCTTAGGAACGTATTTTCGCGACGCACTCTCCTAGAACCCGACGTGGTCCGAGCAAAACTTGAACAGGATGAATCTTTAAGCGAGTTTCTCCCCAGGATCATGGGCGATGAGCGACCAGTACACAACCTCGTATCGGCAATGGTACACGGAGTTTACGGAGGCGATGTGCGCAAGCTCAGCGCGAAGCACACCATGTATGATTCTGCGTGGTACAAGGATATAGCTCCAGCACCGTCTGGCCATAGTTGGATGGCGCTGAAGGACATATACCTCCTGAATGACATCTCTACTGGAGCAAATGCTGCAGAGACATCAGATATGGCCTGGGAGGCTGTTAGGTGGAACACCTTTATGTTTGACGACGGCTTGATGTCTTTGCTGAATGGCCTAATTGAGGATTTGGAGAACCAGAGTAACGTCACCATTAGATACGGTGAACCGGTTACCGCTCTGCGTCACGAAAAGAACCAAGTGTTGGTGAGTCCAGAGTAGTCTCGAGTAGTCCCGGGTTTAATATCTCTCCTGGGATGACAACAACAGTGCTAACCATTCTTCCTCCAGGTAACCACTGCACATACAGGAAAGGGGCCGGACCGTTACGACCAAGTTGTCTCTACGCTATTTTCCAAACACCTCTCCCAGTTAGCTCAGCCACAGAACAGTCTACCCTCACTAGCCGAAACCCATGCTGTTACCATGATGGTTGTCAATCTCTGGTACACGAACTCCACCCTTCTTAATTCGAATCATGGGCTTGGGTATCTTGTTCCCACGACCACACCAGATAATGACGAATGCATATTGGGCGTCCTCTTTGACTCGGATTTCCAACCCCGCGATGAGCCCCCAGGTACAAAGCTCACCGTTATGCTTGGCGGACATTATTGGGACGACTGGGAGCATCTGCCGACGGAAGAAATGGGAATCCAGATGGCCATCCAAGGCGTCAAGAAACACCTAGGCATTAGCGAGAATGAGAAGGTCCACGCTAGTGCCCGCCTTTGTCGTGACTGTATACCCCAACATTTTGTTGGCCACCGCGAACGCATGAAACGGGCACACTACGAGCTCCTTGCCGCCTTCAGGGGCCAACTAATGGTTGCGGGCCCGAGTTACACGACTGTCGGCGTGGTCCCTGCTATGCGAGCAGGCTACGATGCAGCAATGCGTGTAGCGTACGGACACGGTCCGCCGTGGATGCGAGATTTCACTCTCAAACCTTCTGTCCACGAAGAAAAGAAGCCCTGGGAGGTGTTAGTCGAGGCAGACGGCGGGAAGACCGTGGATCATGTGGGAGAGACCGGTCTACAGGGCTTCACCGAGCCCCTGGCAGATACCTTGAGATTAGTTCCGACGGAATTGATGCTATACCGGACATGGTCGCGTCCGCACCCGACATTTGTTCGACCAGAAAACCACAATGAGGAGTAAGACCATATGTGAGTATAATAGATGAAGGGAGTAAGGGATTTTCTTCCATAGAGGATACTATGAGGGTACGGCAGATAGGGGAGAGAAAAGGAAAAGGAAAAAGAAAACTGTCAGGTGACAAGAATCAATAAAAGGGACATCCTAACTGGGACCTGAAACATTAAGATAGGATAATGGCGACCAAAGAAAAGAAAAGGGGGGGGGGGGGGGGGGTATGAATATTAAAAAGAAAAAACCTATGATAGATCCTACGAAAACGCAGCCTGTTAGGTGTGTTTTCCCTGGTCCTAGTCGAGCATAGCATATAACCAAGCGGGAGAGGGTGAGGTGAGGCAATCCCCTCTAACCTGCAGTCTTAGCTGCTGGAGAGACGGGTAAAAAAAACTACTATCATTATTTAAATATAACACCCTTCGTCTGGTGCCTCTCTAAAACTTATCCCTGGCACAATATTTTCCTACTTACCTACTCACCCATAAGATGAATTATTCTTTATATACCTACACGCTACCTATTTAACACAGGTATACATAAATATACCTTAAGATTGATTTTAATCTTGTTATCTTATCTTGTTCACTATCAATCCATTATGCAGAAATTTGACAAACCTCTTTCTTTTACCCCCTTTTCGGTTTAGGCATGATATTTCGGAAGACACTACAACAAGCTGGGACACTTCAATGTATAAGTAAATCAGCCTGTATTTTTTATAAAAAAGGAAACTAATCTGAAAACCAAGGAAATAGTCATTGTTATGATCACCCTCGCGCAATATAGATAAGTTGATGATCCTATAATTTCCACCCCACCACCATTGTCAGTCCTCGTATAAAGCCAGGAGCCCGTCCGCGCCCTTCTTGCCCAGCGCCTCCAGCGTGCCCATGGCCAGCATCTCAAGCACGCTGATGTCGAACCCGAGGGTCTGCCGCCACCATGTGCGCATGTCGATCGCGATCAGCGAGTCCATGCCCAGCTCGCTCAGCCCCACCGTAATGTCCGGCTCCTCGTCCGCCTTGAGCAGCAGGCTGAAGATCTTCTTGCCCGTCTCCCGCGCGATCAGCGTCGCTGCGCCCGCGCCCTTGAATAGAGCCGGGTTCTCTTTGCCCGCCGCGATGAGCGCCGCCAACCCCCCGTCGCTCGACGAAGAAGAGGATGATGCTTCGGCCCCGCTCGCGTTGTGGTACACAGCCATGCGCCGGTCGCGCCGATGCCGCGCGCTGGCGTCGGGGCTGCTCAGGGGCACCACGGGGGCGATGCCCAGGAGGAAGTTGTGCGGATCGACGAAGTTGCGGCCGCTCTCGAGGGCGGCCAGCACGGCGGTCATAGTCGTGGCATCGTTCTTCTGCCGCAGCGCGCGCAGGATAGCCCGCTCAAGGCCCCAGAAGAGCTCCCGCTCCGAGAGCGCCCGCCAGCCCGTGCCCTGCATCTTCCTGAGCAGCGCCTCGTTTTCGGACAGGTAGCCGGCGCCCTCGACAGCGCCGATGTCGACAGCGCTGCAGGGCAGGCCCCGGCCCGCCCGGAACTGCACGAACGCGTCGAGGAACGTGTTCGCTGCCGCGTAGTTGGCCTGTCCTGGCTGCCCTGTTGCGCCCGACAGCGAGCCGAAAAGCAGGAAGAAGTCGAGCGTCGACGACAATTCCGCCGTCGCTTCGTGCAGCGCCCACGTCCCGCGAACCTTGGGCGCCACGCACGCCGCCCACTGCGCGTAGCTCATGCGCCCCAGCGCCTCGTCCCGCAGCACCATCGACATGTTAACTACGCCTCGGAGCGGCGCCGCTGCGTTCGCTGCCGCCACCGCCCCCCTCACATCCGACAGCTCCGTCACGTCGCCCCGCACGAGCTGCACCGCGCACCCCATGCTCGACACCTCGCGCACGAAGTCCGCGTCGTGGGCCCCGAGCCCCGCGCTACGAGACAGGATTGTCAGGTGCCGCGCCCCGCGCTGCGCGAGCCACACGGCAAACGAGCGGCCTAGGCCCCCGAGCCCGCCGACAAGGAGGTACGAGGCGGTGGGGTTGAGGCGGAGCGGCTGAGGGCGTGACACGGCAATAGCGCCGAGCTGGGGTTGGTTGTTGTTGTTAGGGGTGAGAGAGCGCACTGAGAGCACGGTCTTGCCTGTGTGCGTGCCCGGTTGCATAGACTTGACCGCCTGATGGAGCTCCGAGGCGGAAAAGACCTTGGACACGGGGAGGGGCGCGATGGAGCCGCTGCGTAAGAGCTGCATGGTTCGGGATAGCAGGCTAGAGGATCAAGAATCACACCCCGTGTTAGCATAACCTAACTTATACCGGTGACGTTTGCTTATTTCAAAGGCAAACTCGGGGGGGGAGGGGCTAGGGGACTAGGTAACTCACGCCTCGATCTTCTCCGGCCGGTCGACGGCCATCTGGTCCATGTCCACGCTGCAGTAGGTTCGGTTTGCCTGGAAGCCCTCCATGTCCAGCTTGCCCTTACCAGTGGCGTCCCGCTTGCCTAGCTGCACCATCGTGCCATATTCGGCAATGCAACGCCACGTCGCGTGTAGTAGCTCCCCGGACAGCGGGTTTAGCGCCAGGTCGACGCCCCGGCCGCCCGTCTGTCGTGCTACTAGGCCGGCAAATGCGGCGCTGCGCGAGTCCCCGATGCGTTCCGCCGGGATGCCGAATTCGGATGCGAGGAACGCGCGCTTCTCTGCGCTGCCCGCCGTCGTATAGACTTCCGCGCCCACTAGCTGCGCGATCTGGATCGCAGCCAGGCCGACGGCGCCAGCACCACTGTGGATCAAGACGGACTGACGGCGGAGGTGTTAGTACACGTGGAAATAGCCAGCCAGTAAGGGATAGGAATATTTTAGGAGTTATAGTTTGGTTAGGGGACGGGATCTCTTACCTCTCCCTTTTTAAGATGCCCTACTTCGATTAGCGAGTAGTGCGCTGTTGCAAAGGCAAGCGGTAGCGTCGCGGCGTCGACAAAGTCCACGCCCTCGGGGATCTTCTCGCAAAGCGCCTGGGGCGCGCGCACCGCCGTGGCAAATGAGCCTGGCTTAAGGAACACCACGCGGTCGCCCGGGCAGAACTTGCTCACACCAGATCCGACATTGCGGACTACACCGGCTCCCTCGCGGCCGATGGCAAATCCTTTCATGGTGCCTGTGGCCATGAGAACACTCTATAGCAAAGAAAAAAAGGGGGGCTTGGTTAGTCACTATTCTAAACCCTCGGGAGCAGTGAGTTAAGCAGGGAGGGAGAAAAGGGGATACTTACTCGATAATCGAGACCGAGCGCATGCACCTCGATCTCCACCTCCTCCTCCGCCAGAGGCTCCCCAACCGCCTGCGCCCCAGCCCACTGCAGTGTGTCCAGCCGTCCTGGCTTTCCCATCTCGACGACCGCCTCCTTCATCTCCTCGCCCGCCACGAGCTCCGCGTCTAGCGCTGCGGGGAAGAACCGCGGCACAAGCGTGGCGCCCCCCACGATGGCGTACTCGTAATCCGGGTCCAGCGGGCCGTCGTCGGCACGGCCGTGGAAGTGCTCGAATACATCCGCAACCGCCGCGGCGCCTCGCCCGAAGTCATCCACCTCGCACGTCGCGAACTGCACCTCTAGCTCCGACCGGAACGTGCGCGCCAGCCCGACCACCTGCGCGTACCGCGGATCGCGCACCCCGACCTGGGACAGCCCCGTCACCCAGAGGAGCCCCGCTGCCGGCGACAGCCCTGACACGAAGGCCTTGAGCTGCGCGAATCCGTCCGCATCGACGGCGTCGAGGAACGGGCCCGCCGTGGCCGTGTCGAGGAGCGAGACCACGTCCTGGCCTGCCGGCGGAGCGTCCGAGAGCTCGCACACCGTGAGCTCGTAGCCTCGGCGCGCAAGCTCCCGCGCGACGGGGCTCTGGTCCGCGGCGCTCTTGTGTGCAACGAGGAGCGCGATGCTCTTCCCCCGGGAGATCGCCCCGCCGGCCTGCGCGAGCATGACGCTGCTGACGTGAGACTCACAGTCGCTGTCCGCGGCCGGGGGGACGACCGCGTCGAGGCCCCGGAACCCGGCGTCCCGGAGAGCGGCCCCCCAGCGCTCGGGCCGCACGTACGGCTCGTCAGCGCGCGCGTCGGCAGACCCGACCCACCAGCCCGGCAGTGTGCCGAGTACCAGCTTAAGCCACTTGAGCCCATGGCGTGGCTCCTGCAGCAGAAGCCGGCCCCCGGGCGCCAGCAGCCGGTGTACATGCGACAGACTCTCCGTCAGCCGCGGCGTCGCGCCCACGACGCCCGTCGCGATCACGAGGTCGAACTCGCCCTGCCGCTCTGCGAATCCCTGTTCCACCGGGTCGCGGCCGATGTCGAGCGTTGCGAACTGTAGGTTCGGCATGCCCTTGAGCTGCTCCCGTGCCTTGTTCACCATGCCTGACGCCGGGTCGCTGAGCACGTACGCCGAGTACAGCACCTGCCCGTCAGGGGAGGCGCGCGTGAGGCTCCTCAGGTACTCTGCCGTGGCCGCGCCCGCGCCCGCGCCGAGCTCGAGGACCCGTAGGTTTGGCTTAGTGTGCGCGAGCGTCCTGAGGAGGCCCGAGGCGTCGTGGTCGCGCAGGAACGCCTGCAGCTTGCTAAGCGTGTTGCCGCTGTTAAGGATCTCCATCGCGTTCTGGCCTGAGAGAATCGACGCGGCGTTGGTCGCAATAGAGGCGATCGCCGCAGCGGCGGGTGCCGCGGGCGTCTGAGCGAGCTGCTGGGCAATGCACTCGATCTTCTTCAGAAGCTCGACCGACTCGAGGCTCTCAAGGCTGCTCTGCACGGTTTGGCCAGAGAGCCAGGCCGCGTATTTCTGCATGTGTGGTGATAAGGCGGCGTCTGTCTTCAGCGAGCGCTTGCCAACAGCGATGGCGAGTTCGGCAAGCTCATTCAGAGCAGAGATGTGCTCCGCATTGTGGCTGGAAGGCTTCACGAGGCGGGTGAACTCTTCGAAGTCGATATGACGTCCCCACTCGGTCCTGGCAGTGATGTTCACGCCCTTGTCATTCTCGGCGTTGGAGTCTTCCCGAGACATGCGCACGCCGGAAAGCTTTAGGACGATCTTGTTTCCCGCGATGCAGGACCCCTTGCCGGTGACACCGTCTTCATCTACGTTAGCGCTGGTGTTCACGTCGATGCTGTCCTCGGTCGTGCGGAACATGGTGAGAGAGCTAATAGAGGTCGGGAGCACCTGGCGGTAGTCGTGCGACAGCCCGTATCGAGCGGCGCAGATCAGCAGTTGGAGGTACGCATCGAGGACAACCGGGTGCAGATGATAGTTCTCCTCGTCGCCGTGCCAGTTGTTGCGGATGTTGGAGATTGCCTGTCTCTGACCGCTGGTACGCGTCATGATGTCGTTAAGGACCGTGAAGTGCTCGCCGTATTCCAGACCACCCTTCCGGACGGTGTCGTACCACTTCTTTCCGTTGACCTTGCGGGGCAGCGTCTTCGGAATCGACTCGTCGGCCTCATCAGGAGCTCCGGACTCGGCACGCACCTCGCCGGAGGCATGCTTCGTCCAGGCGTGTCCGTTGTGGGAGGAGATGACGAACTCCCACCACTCACTTACTTGGCTGTCGTTTAGACGCGAGCGCTTGAGCGAGGTCACCAACTCGACTGGGTTGGTGCTGCTGACAACCAGGGCTCGGCTAACCGCCATGTTTCGGATGCTTACTCCTTCCTCGATGCCGCTCGTCTGGCGGATGGCCTCGGCCGCCATGCCGACGTAGCCGGCAAAGGGGAAGACAATGTCACCATTGACCTTGTGGTCGCGGACCCACGGGGCGTTGTCAAGGTGGAACAGGTTCCGCCACACGGGCTCCAGCGCGGAACTTTCGGCTACACGCACGCCCAGCAGATCATGGTACTTGTGCTCGCGCATGCGCCACTCCTTCGAGACGCGGGTCTCGAACCAGTAGCTCTTTGAGTGGTTCCAGGGGTAACGAGGCAGGTCCGGCATAGTGGTGCCAGTCGGCATCAGAGCCTTGAAGTTAACCTCGACGTGCAGAGTAAACAGCCTGCCCAGCGCGGACAGGAAGCTCTCAACTCCGTTGGCACGCCTAGCCAGCGTGGGGACGTGAGGTGCAGGCTTGTTCTCGCGAGCCATAATCTGCCGTAGGGGGCCTGCCAGCGCGGCGTGAGGACCGATCTCAAGGAAAACGGGATTCTTGATGTCCGGGTGGCTGAGGAGGTCGGTAACTGCCGATTTGAAGAGGACCGGCGACTCGAAATTCGTCTGCCAATACTTCGGTCCAAGCTTAGGGTCTTCCTCGGCATCGTCCTCCAGGAGCTTGCCAATAACGCTCGAGAAGAACAGCTTCTGGGCCGGCCGTCCAGTTACCTACAAAAAACATATTAGCAGATACACCAAGAATCATTCTTCTGGGATAGACTTACCCCAGCGCTCCTGAGGCTATTGTAGTATTCGCCGCCAACTTCAGCCATGTGATGGGAATGGTACGCCTTCTCGACCTTGAGCATAGTGACAGGCACGCTCGGCTCTCCCTCCTTGATCGCAGCCACAACATCAGAGAGCACATCGGCGTCTCCAGATAGTGTAACACTGTTGGGCGAGTTATCGCAAGCAACACTAGTACCGGGAAGCAGGTACTTTTCGACACTCTCCCAGCTCATTCCAACGGCAGCCATGCCACCAATTCTGGTCTGTGACTTGGCGGCGGCTCCACGGCAGTAGGCAACGGTGATAGCTTCCCTAGCACTGAGCGCACCGGCAGCGTAGGCCGCGGCAACCTCACCACTCGAGTGGCCGACTACGGCAGTTGGCTCGATGCCTGCGGCGGCGAGGGTGTCGACAAGGGCAATCTGTATAGCTGTGCAGAGTGGTTGAGAGAACTCGGCCTCGTTGACCTTGCTGGTCCTTGCGGGCTTGGCGAGCTCTTTCTCGATGCTCCAAGAAGGGGCATTCTCACCTAGTGTTGCCTTGAGATGCTTGTCGAGTGCCTGAATAGTCTCCTTGAAGATGGGGTTGGTGCGAACGAGCTCACGACCCATCTGAGGCCACCTGTTTCGTGTTAAGGACGTGTATGATAGATAATGGAATTCTATAGATAACATGACTTACTGAGCACCTTGACCAGTGAAAACCATGACGAGATTGGGCTTCTGGCCGGCCTTCGGCGGCGCAGTGGGGGCAGCCGCGGAGCCGGGAAGATCAGGGGTAGAGACGACAAAGGATCGATGAGGCAGGTGCTCTCTCCTGTTGGCGAGCGTGTACGCGACATCAGCAAGCGAGTCGGGATTCTTCTCCAGATATGTCTGGTATGATTCGATCATTGTCTTCAGCGATTGAGGGTGGTTTGCTGAGAACACCAGCAACTGAGGCTGGTTGCCCTTGATGCCGATGGGCATCGCAGGTGACGTCTTCTTCGCCGCTGTAGGTGATGATATCCCATATGATGCCGCCGAGTCCACAATGACGTGGGCGTTAGAGCCTCCAATGCCGAAGGAGTTGATACTGATACGCTCTAGGCGGTCTTCTGGCCATTCGAGAGGCTCGGTGGGAACCTTCAACCTGTCCCACCGGATGGCTGGGTTAAGAGGCAGGGCCTTGATGTTAGGTGGGATCTGTCGATGTTCTAGAGCAAGGACGGCCTTCATAAGAGATGTCATTCCGGAGGCGCCCTCAGAGTGTCCCAAGTTGGCCTTCACAGATCCAATATGAATACCCTTGTCACCGAAAGCGTTGGCAATAGCGTTCGTTTCGATAGGGTCACCCCTTTTAGTTCCAGTGCCGTGGCATTCGACAAAAGCAGTCCTGTTGTTAAAAGTGGTGTTAGCAAATACCTAGTTAGGAAACACCACTGTAGGGTGCGACTGGATTTTGGGAATACTGACTTGGATAGATCAGTGAGGCCACCAACTTCATAAGCACGTCTGATTAGGGCCTCCTGGGCAATGTCGCTCGGGAGTGTCAGGCCGTTCGTCCTACCGTCGTGGTTGGCCGCCGATCCTGCGAGAACAGCTCGAATAGGGTTCCCATCACGGATAGCATCGTCAAGGGGCTTGATAAAGAAAGATACCACAGCCTCGCCTCGACCATACCCGTCGGTGTTAGCGGAGAAAGACTTGCAGGATGCATCTCTGGAAATGACACCTGTCTCAGACATGGTAATGCTGAGGTTGGGAGCGAGGATGATGTTGGTACCAGCGACGATGGCGGATTTGCAATCGCCACGCGCTAGAGCCATGCATGCCTCATTGAGACCTACGAGAGAAGCAGAGCAACCCGTGCGTATAGTCATGCTGTATTTTATTATCAGAAACCCTGCACTCTTTCTTCATAATGGATCGCAGGCACTGATGACGAGAAGGGATGCTTACCTCGGTCCCATAAGGCCTAATTCGTATGAAACCCTGTTGGATACCATGAAATCGGTGTTGACAGACAGCTGATATCTGCCATATCGCTGTTGCTCCTGGTAGAACAGGTCATACCAGTCGTTTCCGTAATTGCCGACGTAGGTACCAATGTTCGTGTTCTTGTAGTTGATCTCGCCCGCGTCGTCGAGCGCCTCTTTGGTGACCTCAAGGAGCAGCCTCTGCTGCGGGTCGAGGCGCTCCAGCTCGGTGCGCCCCATGGAGAAGAAGGATGAATCGATAGAACTGAGATCGTTGCTGTCGTCGAGGAAATATCCTCGCGTGGTCACGGTCGTACCAGGCTTGCGCTTGGAGGACTTGTAAGCCTCCAGGTTGAAGCGGCTTTTAGGTGCCTCCGAGTTGGCGTCTCCCCCCGCGATGAGGAAGTCCCATAGTTCCTGGGGCGAGGCAATCCCTCCGGGAAGGCGACAGGCCATGCCACAGATCGCAATGGGAACCCATGGCACAGACCGAGTGGTCTTTTTCTCCTCTCCTGCCTCCTTGGTCTCACCACTGGGCGGCAGAAAGGCGAGAGGAACCTGTTCGTTGCCGAGACCGCTGTTGATAGTCATTTTGAGGTTGCTGTATTGCAGGGTATTTATGATAAATCAATGGCTCGTGTAAGTTCTCAACTTCGGAGTGGAATAATCTAGAAACGTATTTGTTCAAGATCAATGATATATGGTTCTCGTAGTATTCCTGATACGGATGAAAATGTTGCTTTGAGTTCTGAAGGCGGATGTGATGTATATGCTGATGCCTTGCTGGATGATGAGAGCTTGTTGAGTTGCTTGAGTAAGAAGTGTAAAGCATAAAGCGAGAGGCACATGCAACCTTTATACATGAGTATGGGTGCTACCGAGCCCACCAATATACACCATGATGGCTACATCAATGCGTTGATCTTCGCACACAACTTCGTGAGTCAACGGATTCTCACTAAAGTCTCGCGGAAGTCTCGCGGAAGTCTCGTGTCTGAGCCTTTCCGATAATCACTCGCATGAATCGGTATACGTGATAACATTGTGAGCTAATCGTTGCGAATAGCCGCCTCGTCCAAACGCCAGAGTAACCCTTAGAGAAAGCATCTAGAAACTACGAAGAATCATTGACATCAGTTACTCCAAGTGAGAATCTCCGAAGCGCATAATCGTTCTTTACTCGGTTCTATTACTTGATCCTGTATCTAGTAAAGATTTACTTTGATTAATTGTGTGGCCCCGAGCTCTGAGGTTCACCTCGAAACACCAAATGGGCCCTGTGAGAACTCACGATAGTGTGACCCATTATCGAGGTATCCTGGGTCTCTCTACCTAGCCTTTCTTCATTACTCAGGGAATATTGTATACCTGGTCTCATTCTGAATTTAGTTACTAGGGTTAAAAGTGAACCATCTTCCGAAGTAGGTATGTACTCAGCCTTAAAATAATACCTAGATTGTCGTCGTGCTACAATCTCCCGTACGAGTTTCTGATCTAGCATTCGGGGTTTGACTATACGAAGTGAGCCTTTATGAAAAAGCATAGTGTAATTCATTCGGTAAATTCAGTAATTACCTAAGGGAGAGAACTATCGTAAGTGCTAAGGGGGTTGGGTTAGATGTCGAATCATTTTACGTAATTTTTACAGAGTAAATAAAAGGAAACATGTGGTTACTGTGCTGAATAATCTTCGACTGAACTCCTAACGTAGTATTCGCTGTGTGAAGTAGGGTCTCCAGGACCCTGGTTGGTTGATAGTGCCCCATGGAGTATTACTCCGGTCAGCGGAATAGGAGAGTGGGTTCTCTTTTGAAGGAGGCTACACTTAGACCGACTACATTTCTTGCAGGGGTCAGTCACACCAACATCTAACATGACTCTGGGGTAGCTGCAGAACGGCAGCACTAATTTGATGGCATCTAGATCCCGCGCATGAGGCTCTGGGGCTACTCTTGACTGAAGTTAGGATCCCTGCTGTTTTGCATGATGACATGCATATCAACTTTACACTATACCCCTTGGTTAGTAAT
Source organism: Biscogniauxia sp. FL1348 (assembly GCA_022544895.1). Lineage (NCBI taxonomy): Eukaryota > Fungi > Ascomycota > Sordariomycetes > Xylariales > Xylariaceae > Biscogniauxia > Biscogniauxia sp. FL1348. The sequence continues at coordinate 79,946 of JAJNNV010000089.1, forward strand.
TTCTCAACGTCAGTCGGTAAGTTGTTAGCTGGATAACTTGTATCTCTACTACTCAGGGCGACAATACGTGACGGAGTAAACACATAATGAAACTAGGGGATGGGTCTAGTCGACGGAGATATCACTCTGACCTAGGGAGTGGAGTGAAAGCGAGAGAGTTTTGCTAGGGGGAATAATCCGACCATCTGGTAAAGATATCTAGATATCTGGATGGTTTCCAAAGTATTATAAAAATGCCAATGTACGACCCCTTTGGTCTGGCTCACTCATCACCATCACATCCAACACAATAGCTTCTACATCTTAAAGTCTCGACATTTAGAAATCTTCGATATCTCACATTCATCCTCACTATCCTCATAAATCTGTATTATCCATCATTGAATAATTTATTCAAATTCGCCACAATGTATGCCGAAACAGTCCTCAAGGAGTGGATGGAGGCTCAGGAGCCGATGGCTCCTAAGATGAAGGATGGACCAGCCTTCTTCCGCAACCTTGAACAGTCTCTCGATGTTCACCGTGCTACGCACTCTCTTCTCTTGGCTAAGCCACGATGGGATGATAGCATTGTCGACTTGACTACGAGTGATGCTCTATCTTTGAACCGAGATGGCATTGTCCGCGATGCCTTGCTCAAGGAGTTGCAAGCCCATGGCGACTTTATCCTCAGCGCCAGCGGCTCCCGAGTCCAGTACGGCAATTACGAATACCTCATCCAGACGGAAAAGGAGATTGCTGAATTCCACGGGGCTGAGACTGCATACATAGCCCACTCGGGTTTTATGGCCAATGCTAGTGCTGTCGCGGCAATCGGCACTCCCGGGGATGTCTATGTTTACGATGAGCTCGTCCACACCAGTAGCCATGACGGCATGAAGCTTAGCCAGGTCGCCGAGCAAATCAAGTTCAAGCACAACGATGTGGAATCACTGCGTGACGTTCTTACCAACCTGAGAGATACGAACCCCAAATTGAAGGCTGGAACTAAAAACGTCATTATCCTAGTTGAGTCTATCTACAGCATGGACGGTGATGTTTGCCCCCTGAAGGAGTGTGTTGCGGTCGCCAAAGAGATCTTTCCTCTTGGAAACGCCCAGTTCGTGATCGACGAAGCTCACAGCACCGGTGTTATTGGTCCCCAGGGCAGGGGACTTGTCAATATGCTTGGACTCGAGAAGGAGATTGCTGTTCGAAGTAAGTAAAAAAGCAAATTTGCCTATAGTAAAGCTTAGATGCTGTTACTAATGCGTTTCCATTATAGTCCACATGTGCAGCAAGGCGTTGGCTTCGACTGGAGGTAAGCATTACATTGAGACACCTCTGAATCTGCTTATCTGACAACTAACTCCGATATTTAAAGGTGTCATTCTTTGCAATAAGCATGTCCGTAATGCTTTGATTCAGAATGCGCGGTTTTTTGTCTACAGTGGCTCTCCATCCTTTGCCATGGTTGCTTCTATGCGAGTAGGCTACCAGCAGCTCATGAGCGGCGCGACAATGGAGGTACGAAATCTCTAGACGGCCCCGATACTCTCCTTTTGTAGTTGAGCTGACAATATCACTCTATTTAGCGCCAAGAGCAAGTCCAGCGCGTCGTGAAACACTTCTACAAGACCATGCAAGAGCACCCCGTCTACGAAGAGGCCGTAGAAGAGGGTATTATCAGCATCCCCCCTATGGAGGATTGGGAGTCTCGCAAGTGGCACACGCACATTGTACCCATCCGCACGCGTAACCACTACGAGAAGTACCTCTTCTACCATGTCTTGCTGATCGCCAAGATGAACGCCTACGCCTGGTCCTTTCCCATCGTGCCTAAGGGTCAGTCTCGCCTCCGCATCGTGTTCCACAACCACAACACCTTTAAGCAGGTCGAGGATCTGGTCAATGCGATCTGCGACTGGGCACAGGAGATGTTGGACATTGAGTCAGGCTCATCGGATACTACGCTGCCAGAGGCTACACGGCAGGTCTATGCTCTGCAAGGCATTACATCTTAAGGGGGTTTTAACGCACCCTCAACTCAAGCTTTACGATGATCTACTTCGCTCATTACTGGTGTGAGGCCATGGTTATGACTACCTACATATATACATGATATGAGAAGGTCATTGGAAGTGTAGAATCGTTGTCTATCTATGTATCTAGTTCGAATTCTTCTTCAAACCTCTCTTTTGTCGTGCAATCTCCTTTGTCTTTAGCAGAGTCTTGGTAGCTGAGTTAAAATTTAAGAATGCAATGTTGTTATTATGGCAAGTCTTATGTAACTAAGATAAGGTACCTATCAATGTTTCCTTATGTTTTCCTAGGTGAGTATATGACAAGTTGGTGTAAATCGATAACGTAGCTGCCTAGGTAGGGTACCATGTCTGCATACAACCCTTGCCTCTTACATATACTGTATGTATACTCTGACAATGTGACATCCAATAGTCATTGAATAATGGGTCAGCACTTAAATCCGAGCATTGGTACTAGGATATAGGAGAAATTCTATAAGATTCCATGTAACCTAGGGTAAACCTCGCTTTGCTCCTTTACTATGACCTCCACTTGTCTTTTGCTCTGCAATTCGCCAGTTGCACAACCTACTCGATGTAATTCTAAAGGCTTCCAACCTGTGTATAGTGAATCCTGAAAACGCCTATTGGCTCCCTGAGGCTTTAGCCCGTCCTACTTCTATGTGTGTGTAACTTCTACTTACTCTTTTCGTATTTTTTCATGAATTTATTGGGCAATGAAGTGTTGGTAATGATGATTGTACACGGAAATATTGGTTCATTGGCGAGGACTTCGACAACAACACTCCCTATCTATATACCTAGAGTGGGTTTTTGTAGGACTTTGAATGATCTTCTTTTATTATGGTAAGAAATACTTGTTGTCAATTTAACTTTTTAAATGTGAGAAAAAAATCGACCATGACTCCTAGCTCGATGCAACTCCACGATAAATCATGATAGACTAGCTTCGCCATCATGACTCTGAAAACTTCCATGTATGAACTTTTTTTTTCAACAAGACCTGCAAGATGCTCTGGATTTCAAAGCCTTCGCTTATTTCAACTGCAGCGTGATGTTCACTTTGCCGTTTGCTGCTGTGTCTCCTGTCATTGCGATATCCATCAACTGCCCCACGATTTCCCCTGCCTTCCTGCGAGGAATCGAGACCGATAGCTGTGTGAGAGGTAGGTCCAAGTTGGTCGGGAGACCCCATGATGAATACCCCGAAGAATGGGATCCGGGCGTGTGTTCCGGGTTTGGTTCATGCCAGGGGTTGGTGAATTGGGGATTTGCGTCTAGTATGTCAGGAGTAATTCCATTAACGTCGGCGGGCGAATAACTCGGTTGGGAGACGGTCCCTTGCCAATAGGCGGCGTGTAGGGCTTCCTGGTCTCCAGCCCGGTTGAACTCGGTAAAGTTCATGCTGGCAAGGTCGGTGCTGTATAAGTCACTTGTCTGAGCATCACTCCATGAGCTTTGTCCATCAGCACAGTCAATTTCGCGCTGGCTATTCGGTGATGACGATGCGGTTGCTACCGAAGAGCCTGCTGATGATTCAGGCCGTTTCTTTTTTAGGCGTCGTTCCATCAGAGTATAACGGTTTTTGAGGGCAAGGGGCGCTCTGTTGACAAAGTATTTCTTGGCTAGGGTCTTCCAGGTGCGCCCATGAATCTCTACCATCGATAAAAGAAGATTATCCTAATATAATCCAAGTCAATAAAAGGTCCCGACCCCTACAGAACCAAAGCTCAGGGGATCGGGTAAGCAATCAAAGAATCATACTTCCTCTGTGGTCCATGCACCGTGATCAAGATCGGGTCGTAACTTGTCATTCCAACGTTTAGCGCTATTTTTACAGACCTGTCAGCGACAGGTACTGATTAAAAGTGAATGGGGGGGGAGGGGTTATAGGATGTTTGACTGAATACTGTTCGATGGGCAGATAGGTAGGTAGACAATCTTGGTTCAAAGAAGAAGGCTCTCTCACCACTGCTCGCCATTACGAGTTCCAACTTCAGCCGCTACAGCTGTCCATTTCGTTCCATTCTTTGCTACTGCAGCCCGCAACTGGTCATCTTCTTCGGGAAGCCATGTTCCAGTGTTGAGAGACGACGACATCTTTTGCTCCCAGTGATGGAGACATTCGCTCGGGGAACGGCCGGGAAGATAAGACGCAACCTCGTCCCACTGGATATCTTGGGACTGACCAACTAAGTATAACAATATATATAAGCGGGAAAAAACTTGCAATGTGATCTTAAGTGCTAACAAGTACGAACCTCTTTGGATGACAGCCTCCAGCACTGCATCGTCCATCTGAGTCCAACGACGTAGTCCTGAGCCCATGGTGACTATGAACAGTTTTATATCGGATAATAAGCTTAATAGATATGCAGAAAGTTAGGAATACTACGAGAATCCTTCAAAATCTTGCTGTTATAATTCCTTGTGAGTCTGACAAGACCGCCGGTGCTGAGATGGCAATATGTAGGGGGATTTTTACCGGTCACATAGAAGCCTAAAACCTCAGGGGGGAACAAAACGACAGACAATGTGGCAGGAACATGTAGGGCCTATAAGAGAACCCAGGATAGGGGTTGATTCGGTTTCCCGAGTACCCCGTATTCTTTCGACTTCGATGATTAGCGTCCTGCTGTCAGCCGCATATGCACCACCTCCTTTTTGCCGGATTAACTGTGAAGTTTGGCCTGTATATTGGATGCTGAGTAAAGGATCAAGAAATCGTTGACCACTTCGAGGTAGCTTTAACTCCGGACCCATTGTGATGAGACAGCCGGCATCAAAGCTTGTCCGTGGGCCGTTGGATCATCATCCCGTCTAAATGTCGGCGTTGTCCAAGATAGTTTGGCTCATTCTGGTGCCCTTGTCGGCCTCAAAAAGTACAACCCCCATCCTGCCATCGATTTGGCTTCACATTGCGCGATCATTCCGTGAATTCTCCTGACTTTCTGCTCGCTGAAGAACCTTGGCTCGGGATGCTCCGTAGGACTTCTGTAAATCAAGCCTCCAGCGTAATCGCCTACAGAGGGTGCCAATGTTGCTGTGCCACAAAACTCCTTGGGCGATCTTATATCGTGACCATTCGGGTCTTCACAAATAGCCAAACCGTATTGTGGACGTGCATATCCAGGGCAGAGGCAGGCGGGTGCGCACACATGGAGACTAAGCAGTCCAATATCAAAATGCCGCCTTACTAGGATTGCCTAGTCGTGAACTGGTACCCGGCTACTTCTCCCAGCGCCTAGCAAGGGTTCATGTATGCATAATCGCGTGAATCTTCGATCTAACGGCCCTGTGCCCGTCTCCAGAGCTAGGCAATATCCGCGTAACCGTCCTCGGCGGGATTCATCGAGTCTCAAGGGTGCAGTGGTAGTAGCGTATATCATTCTCCTTGAAGAAAATAAAGGATATTTCAAAGCCACAGGAGGGAGGCTATTTGTTGAGCCCAGGAAAACAGTGGTCTAGAATAAGTTCTTCTCCACTGATAAGGAAGTGAATCGGGCTTCTGTGGGCAGGTCGGTAGATGGTCAGATTTCAGCCATGGTGAATTGGATCTGCATATGGTATAATCTGTTCCGTCTTCGACGTTCTGGTCGGAAAATGAACAATATCATCCATTATTGCGTATTTGGCCGCGTATTTGCGCGTGAAAAACGTGAAAAACGTGCCTTAGCCATGCCTGCACGGCACCTTTGCTGAAGCAGTTACAATCGGCTCAACTAGGTAGTTGCGTGGAATCATATTCGCGAACGAGATGTGTATTATTCACGATGTCACCTGAGCGCGGCGTTTAGGTACCTAGCTCAGCGTGTCAGCATCTGACCAGCTTTAGTGGAAATACGCATAGACATAGAAGGATGGAAGTGCAGGTTTGGGTATGGAAGAGCTCCAAGTCGTTAAAATGTCCTTCAGCACTTTGAAGAACTCAATACCCTTGACTATTTAAAATGGTACTAGGTGCCCTTCTCAACTCTTCTCTGAAGGTCAAGAGCTTGCGCAGGAACTAGTTTAGAGTAGATAATTCAATGGTGCGCCCTTTGATTGACCATAGACTCCTGTGTGCATCTGCCCTGGGGATTTGAAATAGACAGGGGAAAAATAAAGCCGCAAAAGGTGTCGAGTCTGGTGTCTAAGTTGTGCCTCAGGGAGTTCATTGTATCCCTAATTAGTCGCATCTCGATTTGGGGTCGATAGGCGACGTTCTTGCATGAAAACACCTGCCAAAAACACATGTGGAAGCGAGTACAAGAGCCTTGTTGGTTTGAATTTATACACCCTGTCATTACTCCGATGGGCACGATACTCTAGCTCTGATAGGTCATAACCTGCCCGGAGTTGCATCAAGGATCATGCCCCTGGATGCCCGCCCCCGCGAGACCAATCAAAGTCAGAACAGAAGACGGAGTAATGCTAGTACTCCTAACTGACTGAAATATATTTACATTTGACATTTCTAGAAGAAAAGTGTTTCATAACCGGGACTTCTTTGTTCCCACTTATGTAATCCTAGACAATGATGCTTCTCTTCCCTGAGTGAGGGCATCAACAGGTCATTACTCTGGTTTCGCCGAGTTCACAGTAGAGATAACAAACAGAGCTTGGCTCCATGCTTCATGGATTACTACTATAGGATGAATTATCTCCCGTGTGTCTTTTATCTTGTATATAGCCTCACATATGCTAGCAAGGTGAAATGTGCTCTAGGTGCAAGCAGGCCATATACACATCTACACATCATCCATATTGCTGAGGGTTCCTTTTATATATACTTTCCTGCTCTATATTGGGCCTCTTATGTACCAAAGCCGACAGACAGAGAGACAGACAGACACTTAGTCAAAAATCTTAGCAAGATTTGACTGAGCGAGCCCTCAAGTCTTGTTAAGTTACGTGAACGGTACATAGGTATCATCATGGCATCTACACAGTCAACAGGCAACGTCGTCAACAGCACGACAACCGACAGTCTCGATAAAGAAAAGTGCCAGCCTGATTTGAGCCATGAATCCACCCCGAGCGGCTCCGTACTCGAAAACCTTACCGATTCGGACGTCGAGGCTCAAAGTTCCCAGCCAACCAAGAAGCCGTTTTCCTTTTGGATGTCGATCATCTGCATTCTCACCATAGCCTTCATCGTCTCCTGGGATGCAACATGTCTGGCAGTTGCCATCCCCTCGATTTCGAAGGATCTTAACGGCTCGTCCTTCCAATCATTTTGGGCGAGCATTGCTTTCATGATTGGCGTGGTGGCCACACAACCCATTTACACGAGCGTGTCGGACATCGTGGGGCGGAAGCCGCCTCTATATACTGCTATGACACTATTTGCCGTTGGAGCCATCATATTCGCAACTGCAAATGATATGTCAGTCGTGATCGCTGGTCGACTGGTTCAGGGTTTAGGAGGTGGTGGTCTTGACGTCCTGGAGTCGGTCCTGCTCGCCGATGTGACCACCCTAAAAGAGCGGCCGTTGTACCTCAGCTTGCAAGGTATCCCGATCGTTTCAGGCTTTGTTCTCGGGCCTATCATTGGATCCTTATTCAGCGAGTTTGCGACGTGGAGATGGATCGGATGGATCAACCTCCCCTTCACCGGGTTCTCTATGGTCTTAGCTTTCTTCTTCCTTCACTTGAGGCCTATTGAAGTTGACACGAGAAGTAAGCTCCAGCGGCTGGACTGGACTGGCATGGTCCTTTTCGTCGTAGGGGCTGCTGCTTTCTCGTTGCCGCTCAGCTGGGCTGACTCTCTGTACCCCTGGACGGACTGGAGAACACTCCTACCTTTCATCATCGGTGTGATTGTGATGATCGGTTTCTGGTTCTACGAGGCCCGACCACAAGAGCCTATGATCCCGCACCGTCTCTTCCATAACATCACTGCCTGCATGTCGATTGCTACCGGTTTCCTCCACGGACTGGTTATGTACAGTATCCTCCTGTACTTGCCACTCTTTTTCCAGGCAGTCTACTTGCAGTCACCCCTCCAGTCCGGCATTTCGATCCTACCCGTCTGTGTCCTCATGATTGCGGCCAGTGCTGTTGCACCCATCTTGGTTAAGATAAGCAAGATGTATCTCCCCTACCTCTGGGGCGGGTGGATACTTACAACCTTGTTCATGGGCTTGTTTTACCTGGCTGGCCAGGACTCATCAACAGCCACCGCAAATGCCTTCCAATCGCTGCTGGGCGTGGGTATTGGCATCGTCTTCACAGTCACGGCTCTCCCGATGCAAGGCAGTGTCAAGAATGTGGATGACCAGGGTCTCGCGGCCGGCATGCTCGTGACATTTAGACTGTACGGCGCCCTGATTGGTCTTGCCATCGGCTCCAGCGTCTTCAACAGCTTCTTCGCTAAGAGCATTGTTGCTCTCGACCCACTCCCAGAGCCTCTGGCGGAATTGGCTGACCCCAGCCACGCCATTAGCTTCATTCCGAACATACCCAGCTTAGACCTGCCGCAAGACCAGATGGAGGCCCTCATCCAGGCTTACAGGGTCCCATTCCGTGCCATCTGGGTTACAATGGCTGCGCTGTCCGGTATTGCCACGATCATGTCTTTCCTGATGACCAAGATAGACCACGACAACGAGGAGCAAGGCAAGCAGCGATTTGAAGAACGCAAAAAATGAGACACCTATGAATAGAGTCAACATATGGCAGAAGGATTGCATATGACCGGGTATATGTGGATGGGGAAGATAAGAGAAGTCGGGATAAGAACCACATACGGCTCCCAATCCCTGTCGTGGATGGCCCGCGAAAAGCTTCACATGCGTATGTACAGGGGTTGGTAGCCATTCAATTCACACACGGGATGAATTGGAAAGAACACAATGATGATGATGATGATGATGATAATAGTGATGAAATTGGAATAAGGCGTGAATATAGGCACATGTTTTCCCTACAGAGTCATGTCACAACATGACAAAATTGCACAACAATAATCTATAGTATACTAACCTAGGTACCTATCTAATGTGCTATGCTGAAATGGTGGGGTCCAGGCGTCTCTCAAATAGGTGAACTGGGCTTGACTCCCCATAGCCGGGGTAGAAATGCTACTTGATGGCACAGCAGAATTGGCACAAAATTACCTACAAAGTCTGGAATGTGAATAAAGTCCTGTGCATGAAACCAGCATGGTATGATCACGAGATTACTGATAGCACAAAAGCAATCTATTTCTTTCAATAGTTATTTTCAATGGATATTATTAACGCTTTGAACACGTGAGTCCTACCGCCTCGAACACGCTGTCTGCAAATCACCGTATGGCACCTATACAGACACTAAGGAGGGCAGAACAAAGCTGAAAAGCCCGCCATGCTTGACTAGCCGCAAGATGATGCGTAAGGGCCTATTGCTGAAGATTACTGGACATCGAGAAACGGACAGTGTGCTGTTTGCGCTTGCGCAGAGAAAAAAAATAATGCCATGAACCTATGGGAACTGGCAGGCAATAGGTAATAATCAAAAAGGGGTAAATTTTATTGCTTCATTAGTGAAGGTGATATCAAAAGTCTGGATTATTTCCCAACCGCAAGTGCAAATGCCTACTACAGTGAAGTGGTGTATTGGATAATGTCCAATAAGAGTAGGATATATTTTTAAGAGAACAGAAAGGACCATCTCTTTTCTGTATTATGGGAGGGCCTGTCCTTATATAGAGCGCATTCACTAATCTTTGTATCTGCATCTAAGCTACATTCCCTGGGCATAACACAGCACACCTACCTAGATTTATCTTGTAGAATTATATCGCATACCGTATGGATGGGTTGATTGCCATTTGGTAATTAGCGCTCGCTTTTGTCACAGATTATGTGCACCTGAAATCATACGTACCTACCCCTTTAAGGTGGTTGCGATCTAGTAGGCACTTTTCCACTGCAAGCTACTTACCTAGAAGTAGCTCTGGAGGTTAATGTGTGCTGTACCAGAACGAAGGCACCATTAATTACATCAATACCCATACAATTGACACTTTTTATCATATTTGCAAGCCAGAAAAGAAAGGCATAGAAAAGGGAAGATAAAACCCCCCAAACCCCCCATCACCAAACAATTGTTGATCTTGAAGAGAAGAATATTTTCATGATAGTACATACCTGCCTGATATAAATACATATTCATATGGCCTATGCTTGAATTTGACAGTACGGAGTAGATGCTGAACCCTACCTCATAATGTGGCTGTCTATGGAAAGCCGTAAACCACTGACACCCAGAAATAACTTGGCAAGGTTGAATTATTCCTTACCAAATTTGAGTCGGGCATACGTAGTGACCTAGATGTCACCTACTAAATACAAACATCATTGTCATGGCATGTCTACAGTGTCAGTCGTCGTTATATTTAGCGAAAAAGAGTGAGGTCATCCCGACTAAGATCGAGATAGGAGGCTGAAGGCAGATACCTGCCCATATCTAGATATTTGGCGTAACGAGAAAGCAAATTAGTGAATGATCCGTGGTATCTGACCTGGCAAACAACATCAACGCCAATGACCGAGAGATTCGTTCAGAGTGAATGGGTGGCTAGTGGCTATTTACTATGCTACTAAACAGATACCCTTTTCCCTTGACGCTATATGCCCCCGTCTTCAACAAAATAATGCAGGCAGGTCGAGTAAAAAATACCATTTGACTTGAATGCCCTAACCTAGAGTGTCTTACTGCTCTCAGGTATTATTTGTTTTACCATTCTTCCCCTCCCCCACCACCACAGCAGAAAATAGACTGTTGGTGTACGTGACGACAAGTGGGAAATCAACCCTAAATAATCACTACAGAAACAAGACTGGTCGACTATTCGCCTTCTTTGGTCTCGGTCAACGCAATTTTCGCCACAAGCTGAGCCTGTGGTTTGGACACATCTCTTCGTCACAATACTTGCCTCCAGATAGGGAGCAAAAGGCATTCTTGCGCCAGAAACCGATACCAGAGTGCTCATTGCAACGATCCATCGACAGCATAAAGTTCTCTATTTTTGCTCCTTTCCTAGTCTACACTTCTAGCTTCAAGTCACAGAGGAAAAAATTACTCGCATCGTTGTCAAGGTCTATTACTACTACTGCTACTGTTACTGCCCTATTTCCACGAGTCCCTCCGTCATCCAGATTCGCTAACACGAGGTCATACACAGATGTCAGCCTTCTCAGTTGACTTCTTCCGGCCCATGCACATCGCCCAGGGCGGAGACGACAAGTCAAAGAACGAGAACCAAGAGGCCACGGGCAAATCCACCAAGGGAGATGGTGGTAAGGGCAAAGCCGCGGCGAGACGGAACGGCAAGAAGGCCGTCGACCCCTCAGAGAACTGCGCCGTACACGTCGTAGTGGAAGCCGACGTCCACTACATTGACATATTTAATACGATGCCCCGCGTCGGCAAGGTGAGGTCGTGCTGGATCAAAGGGCCCGACGAGGAGCACCCGACGACCTCTACGGTCAAGCTCGTGTTCTTCACGCACGCGGCGGCGCAGCAGCTCCTCGACGAGGCCGGCGCGTGGCGCATCAACGGCACGACGCCGTACTGCACCTGGGACCGGTACTGCGTGGGGCCTGAGGACGGTGCGGGCAAGAGCCGCGTGCTGCGCATCACTGGGCGCACCGACTTCGTCAACTACGGCGCCCTGGGAGCGTACTTCGCCGCCAAGCTGCGATACCAGACCCAGAAGGTTGGCACCGTGTACCTGGGCGCCACCGGCATGAGTCAGATAGACTGGTACTTCGCGAGCTACGCCAACCAGGCGCAGACCGCACGCATGGCACTGGAGAGGGAGAGACCGGACGTGGCGGGCAACGCGGAGGCAGTGCGGGTGGAGTTTCGACCGGATCCGTGTGACCCGAATGGCGAGGTTTGATGGGCTTCTGCCCCCTCTCCCTCAAGATGCTTGATCGTACAAATGGTGATGGGGGAGAAGGGGGGGATGGGACCTGTCGTTAGGAAGACAATCCTAGGACGGTATGTATATACTTAGGTATATAGGGTAGACCCTTTATATGCTGGAGCAAGGGAAATTCTCGGCGTATACCATCACTAGGACAATACCAAGGTGCGATATTTGATGATCAAGTGTCAATAAGCTTTGCATAATAAGGTCAGGACTGCAGTCCCAGGAAAGGATTCGACAGGGTGTCGCTATAGCCCGTAAATATCCAGTCAAGATCTATACCCATCTGGGTCTCCTGGTTCTCCTTTCTCATTCTCACCGCTGATTGTTGTTGCTGCTGTTGCTGTTGTTGCTGCTGCTGTGGTGGTGACATGCGCTGGTTAACCCTAGACTGCGAGTCGAAGCTATCCGTCCGCGTGCGCTTTCTCTCCAGCGAGTCCGCTAGCGACATGTTGCGGCGCAGGCGCCTCGGACGCCCGCGGTTCTCCCACTGCCGCTGCAGCAGCGCGAGGAAGTCGCGCGCTTTCTTCGCATTCTCCCAGGAGGCGCTGAACTCGTCGAGAGCGCGGAAGCACGCGCTCAGGTGCTGCCCTAGCTCGTTGCCTCCCGAGCCCCTGTAGCCCGCGCGCACGGCGAAGATGAGGAGCAGCGCGGCCGAGCAGGTTATGCCGACCGCTTGGATGTTCATGCGCCGTAGCGTATAACGCGACTCGTATAGTTGCAGGAGCTTCGCGATCGCGACAGCGGAGTCGACGCACTTCATGCGCGCATTTGTTGAGATTGAAGATCCTTGGGGCTCGGCCGCGAGATAGGTACTGGACATCCAGGGTCTGTGAGTGTGGATTATGGTCTGGTGATATTGCATACTAAAAAAAGCGTGAGCTTAAGAACCGTAATATTTGTAAGGTGGACTTACTGTAGTAATAGGACATGTGGAAGGTATGGTTTGTCTTGATCATCTAAGTCAACCTGAAGAGATGCCCCAAGGTTATTCCTCCAGTTGCTAAGGTGTTGGACCGTTCTCTCGTAAATCCCTCTGGCTGCTTCCGGTGCTACAGTATGTCTGCCGTAACTACACAAAAGATGTTAAGATATTTCCTTGGTTAAAGAGAGTTCAAGGCCGGACTTACAGGGAGTCACCAAGAGGAACTATAATATCCCACAGGAGAGCGCGTTTTCGACTCAGTTCATCGGTAGGGTCAAGCAAGGGGGAGCATTCCTTAAACGATTTAGGGGATACATAAGGAATCCATTGGCCGATGGAATCTCCATTTGGTCCAGTGCCAAGTTTCGCAACAGTTACGTCGGCTGTGTTGATACGGAATGGCCGTCCGAGGTAGAAGCTCCAAGCACTAGTCCGGGTTAGAAGGATACATACGAGATAAATACTAGCCGGAAGTGCTTTGCTTACTGATCAGTGGCATATGCCCCCCAGAACACAGTTTGTCTCAGTGCAGCTTCGGCTTGGCTTATAGCTCCTCTGGTAACATAAGGAGCTAGGTCAAGATGCAATGATAGGTCAAAAGCAAGTCTTATCGCCATTCCTAAGAGAGAAATCAGGATTAGAAGATGTTTATATTGTATCAGTAGACATGAACATACCGCTGTAAAGCCACCCGCGAGCGTCTCTCTTGCAGCCAATGTCGTGCCCGCTGAGTACAACCATAGCCTGCACGGTTGCAAGACAGGGGCAGTCCAGCTCGATCTCAAGTAGAGCCTTTGCTCTGTCTGCGAAGAAATCTGCAAGTGACCTGGGAAAAGTCACAAAACTGGGATGGTGACGGGTCTCGAAGGCAGCCCCTAATGCACATCTGTATAAGGTTATGATATTAGTCCTGAGTCCCGGTTCCGGTCACTGGGTAGCCTGACACTCACATTGAGTTTCTGAGAGCCTCAGAGTAATATGGGGTATCCTCATCCGAGTCTCTCCACCGGGTCTTCGCCTCTTCGTACAGTTTTCTATCGACTACGTGCATGGTTGGGTCTTGCCAGGCAAAGTATAAGTTGACCAAGTGCTCTTCGAGCTCTGGAGGAACCTCTCGTCCGATACCAAGGCGGTCCAGACAATCCTGGCCATCGTTGCGAATAGTACGATGCACGGTTAGATTATCAGGGACTGGCATGTCGATAAGATTGAAGTTCGACGTGGGTCCATAATATCGAACTTGTCCGTCAGGACCGATTTGCAGAGACCCCACGCGGTCGGCAAGCAAGTTGACGAGATCCTCGGTATTTTCGGAATCGCTGAAACTCTCGTCTGGCTGGGAGGGACAGCTAGGCACCCGTACCGATCCGGAGTGAGCGGGTGATCCCGAAGGACCGCCACGAATATTACCGATCGTCGCATGGGGGTCTTCAGGGTTGGGCAATGGCAGGTCGAGGGCCATATCCGTTGGGGGCACCCAATTCCAAGTCCCAGGGTGGAAGCTAGCTAACGCCTGATTTTCGGATGCCAGAGGCCCCCGTGAGCATGTCCCGTTCGAGTCAATGGTCATGTTTGTTTCGATGATTCCGTCATATGAAGGCGGATGGCCGGAAGCACTCTCACTCTTTCTGTTGTTATAGATGAACAACTCGGACTGAGATGGTTCGGGCTGGGTGTCTGTTGCTTCGACAGCTTCTGCCGGAGAGCTCGGAGAGTTCGGGAATGGGTTTGGGATAGAAACCCGACGGGAGCCAGTGCTATTACTATCTATACTAGGCCTAGACGAGTTGTCCTTGCCGGGAAATGCGTGGCTCAGTTTTACATTATCTAGAACTCTCGTCAACACGGCCTCGCCCTCCTTATCCATCGGAGGAGGTTCGAGGCCATTGTCGTAGATGAACTGGTACAGTTGGTCTACACGACCAGATAATAACTCGATAGCGATCCGAAGAGACAATCTAGTTGGCTTGGTAAGTTTAAGTGCGGACATCGATACAGTCTAAGATAGATAGTAACCTAGATAATACTAAGTGATAGAGGAGATATAGTTTAGTACTTACTTCCGCTTGTCATCGCCGGCTTGGTAACGACACTCTTTGCCTTTGTTTTTACAGTTGGAGCATGTAGGACTTGCACCGTCGCACTGCAATAGTTAGCACCCTGAACTTTTGTGGTTTCATATTGTTTTTGTTGTATGTAAGAGACATTGACATAAATCGCGCTCACCTTTACTTTACTTTCACGGCAGCAAACACATGCTGTCGTGATGTGCTTCCTCTTGCCCGCTGTTGTTGGTACCGATGTCATTGTCGGCGCAGGCATGTTGACTCTATGGAGGTTGTGCGGGTTAAGAAGGTCGTCGGAGAGGACGGTTGATATTAAAAGGTAAGCTCTCCGCGGTCTGCGGAGAATTGCGGGGAGGGCATACCTCTTAAGGCCTACCCATGGTTGTCTACCTACCACCCCGCAAAGAACGAAAAGACTGAGCTAGTCGGTGGGTGGGTATCAATGACTGGTACCCCTTATGTATCAGCCTGGGTCACCTAACCTAGCCTAACCTAGCTTACTATACCAAGGTTTACAGTAACTTGGGTAACTTAGCCTAGTCTCTACCAGACCAGACACTAGCTACCTAGTGTCTGGTGTGTGCTGGGTATGTATACCAGACGAACCCTGGTATGTACCTATTTATCGTAGACTCTACCTGGGGGTACCTGGCTACTTATTGA
Organism: Biscogniauxia sp. FL1348; assembly: GCA_022544895.1. NCBI lineage: Eukaryota > Fungi > Ascomycota > Sordariomycetes > Xylariales > Xylariaceae > Biscogniauxia > Biscogniauxia sp. FL1348. The sequence continues at coordinate 95,525 of JAJNNV010000089.1, forward strand.
CCATCAAATGTAAGTTTGGGTAGGTAGGTTAGGTATGTCAACTTACCTAGTACTAGGTCTGGTATTTCAACAAGTCAAAGATTAGTCAATAGATACTATGTAGAGTCTTAATTACGGAGTTCAATGTTCTAGATGTTTGTAGTATATTCAACTATCGGCATGCAGGTGATGAGATTTCGTAACACCATTATTTGATTGGAATTCCGACAGGTCTATTCATTCAATTGGTAGCGTCACAAGACTCCTTGAACTTCTTCTTACGTCCTATATCGGGGCGGCGGTTATGCCTGCGCGCGTTAGTCCTAGGCTAGAGCATGTCGAGTACCTAGGTAGGGACTTGGCATATCAAATGGCCAGTCACGGCCATCAACTTGCATGGTCAAAGCTAATTATAGGTGCTGATTCGCAGTCAAGGTGTCAGTGTTGAAATAGGTATTTATTGAGAGAGATGTGCAAGCTATGGGTAGGCAGTTGTTTTATTATTATTATTACCAGTTGACGTGCGTCCAATACATACCTAGGCTCTTGTGACATCTTCCAAAGCTGGGCGTTGAAAATCGGCGGAAAAGACCTATTTTATACTTATACGCAACGACTAGGTACAACATCTCTGAGAGCACTTCTACCAGACATACAATTCCCCTACCAATGTACGTTGATTGTGTCGTTCCACACAATTCTCTCCGCCTTGGTGCCTGCAGTGGTAGTTATCCCAGTGTCTCGGGATTTAGCGCCATGCTAATTAACATGACAGGAACGAACATCTTGATACTCGGGGCTCGGTTGATTGAAATTGTCCTATAGAATTAGTGAATGACACTAGAAACTGCCTTTGTTTATTGTCTCTTGCTTACCATTGCCCAGCCCCATGCGGGGTTGTGGAACTACTAGGTATATTGATATTGATAGCGAAGGGGAAGTTGATGTATCATAGCTCAATATCTACTGGGAAACTGAGAGAGTGTAAATAAACCTAGAATTACTAGAAAATACTGAAATTTAACATCATGCTAAACCCTATAGTAAGGATCGAAGAACTAGGTAGATACAAATTTTCCCATTTTTCCTTTATACAAATAATAAATAGCTTAGGTTAGGTATCTAGGTAGGTGTAGGTAAATTATTTTGGAGCTCCAGCATCTAGGTTTCCAATCGTAATGCTCTTGATGTTCTGATACTCCGCAAGCCCGTAAAGGCTGCCCTCCTTGCCGTATCCGCTCTCCTTGACACCGCCAAAGGGGGCCTCTGCAGCGCTGATCTTGCCGGTATTGACGCCCACCATCCCCACCTGCATTTTCTGGGCGACACGCATCACACGACTGACATCGCGGGAATAGAAGTAGCCGGCGAGCCCAAACTCGGTGTTATTCGCCAGCCGTATCGCGTCTTCCTCGGTGTCGAACTCAAACACGGGCGCTAGGGGACCAAAGGTCTCGTCGTTGCTGACTATCATGTCGGGCGTGACGCCAGAGATGACCGTGGGCTCGAAAAAGAACCCAGGAGAGTCCGGGGCCTTCCCGCCGACTTCGACCTTGGCGCCCTTCGCGATCGCATCTGACACGTGCTCGCGGACCTTGTCGACGGCAGATTTGTTTACTAACGGACCCTGCGTCGTGGTGCTGTCGAGACCTGCACCCATCTTGAGAGCAGCCACTCTCTGGACCAGCTTGGCGACGAATGCCTTCGAGGCTCCCTTTTGGACGTACATGCGGTTCGCACTAAACACGACAAAAATTAGTTCCCCGATCTTTCTCTCCATACCATAGGAATGTTCGTCACATACCACACACAAGTCTGTCCGGAGCAGCGGAACTTGCAAAACATGGCGCCCTCGACCGCGAGGTCGAGATCCGCGTCGTCGAAGATAATAAATGGCGCGTTTCCTCCTAGTTCCAGGCTGACCTTCTTCAGGGTGCCGGTTGCCAGCTTAGCGAGCATCTTGCCGACGGCGGTAGAGCCCGTGAAACTAATCTTCTTGACCAGCGGATTCGTGGCAATCTCGGTGGCCGCCTGCCGGTTCTTCGTCGGGCAGACCTGAATCGTCGCGGGGGGCAGTCCGGCTTCCAGCGCAAGTTTTGTCAGGGCAAGACACGTGTAAGGCGTCTCACTAGGGGGCTTGATGACCACGGAGCAGCCGGCCGCGAGCGCAGGCCCGATCTTCCTCGTGATCATGGCGGCGGGGAAGTTCCACGGCGTGATGATGCCACATACCCCTACAGGCTCGCGGATGGTCATTAGTGTGGTGTGGGGGACGGAGGACGGGATCGTGACGCCGTACGATCGGGTGGCCTCTTCGGCGAACCAGGATATGAAACTAGCGGCATAAACCACCTCGCCTTTCGCCTCTGCTATGGTTTTGCCATTTTCGAGAGACAGGATTGTTCCAACTAACCAGATGGATATAATTAGTATATAATTATGAGATCCATATGCGACTTCGAGTAGGAGTGAGGTGTAGGGGAGGAGAAAACATACTATCATCTGCATTTGCCATAATCAAATCGTGCCATTTCCTCAATAGAGCCCCCCGGCTTGTGCCCGTTGTGCTTTCAAAGAACTTGACTTGCGCATCATGGGCACTCTGGATCGCCTTCTGGAAATCGGGAAGATCGCAGTCAGCTACCTGTCCCAAGACTGTACCGGTTGACGGTTCTACTTGCAATTAATTATCATGTCACCGCTAAGGAGTGCCTCTTTCTACTCACCATAGACGTCGAACTTCTTATCCTTGGCAACCCACTGGCCATCTATGAAAGCATCGCTGATAAGGAGACTGGGGTTCTTGAGCTGAATTGACATAAAACATGGTTAGGGATCGCTCTGTTAACGACGGGGGTTTCGTTCACTCACACTTGAAAGACCCTTCTTGGGGTAATCGACAGTTTGGTTAATGGCACCCATGTTTTTTTTTTCCTTCTTCTTTTCTTTCTACTTGCAGTAACAACTAAGATGTACAATAGTTGCAACGATGTAGCCAAGAAGAAGTACTAACTCAATTAAAGGGGTAAGCTAAAGTGATGTTGAACAATGCACAACTAGGAGTAGTGCAATATCTATAAGTTTGCAAGATGCCGACCTAGATACAAATTAACAGCAGGTTCTCGCAAATCCACTACATATTCCGGTGCCTCGTCTCATTGCAACTCCGCACATCGCCATCATCATTCGAGCCTCATTCAAACCCGTTTTGCATCCGCGCTACATCCTGACAGCAACTGGTGAATCCGAGAGTAACAACCCAGCACTATGTCCAGCACATACGGGATTCAAGACAGAATGGTGTAATAGGTGAGCCGGAAATGCAGTCCGAGGATGCATGGGTGCGGGTCCGGATTTTGGAGACCGAAGCATATGTCATGTGAAGTGTGCCCCTATGCTACCTCCTACACTAACCTAGGTTAGTAAGTACTTACCTACTGCCTAGGTATGGCACGCGTCATTGCGGAAATCTTACCCCGCTCCCCGGAAATTGGAGATCCAATGCTACCCCAACTCTGCCCCTTTCGTGCGGGGATTGCGGGGATTTGTGCTTTGCCCCGTGGAGATGATCTCGGTCGCATGAATAGGTATGTAGGAGTTACATACTGCATATTGATGACCACACTTTGCTAGGTTAAACCATTTTATACTCCACTCCGATACATGGCTTCCATAACCACCCAAAGATTGGTAAGAACTTAGAAGGATTACCTCAGGTATCTACCTAGGTACTCGGTGTATCAAGTCTCACTCTGGCTGTCACTCGCAATACTGGGCTTCACGCAATTTCCAAATGGGTGCATTGCGTCTTCCTGCCGTATACCTTGCTTTATAGTAGGATGGATGTCTCAAGTGCCCAAAATTTTCGTTGCTACTACAAGCAAAGGCAATTGGATGACTTGCAGAACAACCATAAAGACAAAGATAATATTAGAATCAATTCGATGAAGATCTGTTAAATGTTTTGCCGATTCCCTAGAGCACTTTCTATATATAGGTAGTCTCTAGAATTAACAACAAAGACCATCGCAATGCACTGATTCATAGAAATATAGTATATATGAATAGCTTCATAACATGTTCAATTGATGTATGTAAGTGATTTCCTATCAAAGGTTGTGAAACATTCAAGAACCAAACCCTCCTATAAACAATAATACTACGTAAAAGCTGTCACGGCAGCCAGCCTGGATAGGGGTTTATGGCCAATTCATAGATGCACTGAAAATACCAACTATTTCTAGCTGCCTTCCCTTTTTGAGATCGAAAGTCGTATATAAAAGGGTTTATTTATTTGTGGTGTATACCTAGGTAGCTATACCTAGTTTTCTTTGAATCGATCGTTAACCCACTGTAAAGGAATACCTAGGTAGTAATAGCCATGCTGGAAACATCTTTGCAATTTTGGGGATCGTTCATTAAGAGGAAAAACTAGAAACTTGTCCTGCCCGAAATTATACACATCCAGATAAATTTGTTTTATATACCTAACCGTTCAGTTTTCACTTGACCAAGTTGACATACTTCAGCCCATCTTTCAGCCCATCTCCGATCGCAACCCCCTTCCCCACCCTAGCATAGAGCACAGCCGCCAGAAGCAAGATCTTGATGGGCGTGGAAATCGACCGGAAGGTCCGCAGAGCGGAGTAGACAGGCCACCAGGCGCTGGTGCCCGTGATGTTGAAGGCCGACCAGTCGGGGAAGTAGGTGGCCCACCAGAAGGACCGCGCGAGCCCGGGCCAGGATGCCGCGTTGCGGCCGTAGTCGCCGATGTACCAGTTGGAACAGTCGCCGGCGAACACGGTGTTGGCGAGCTCGCGGTGTATGGCGTTGGTCTCGCGGTCCTCGGCCGACTGCTTGACCTCGATGATGGAAGCCCGGTGGTCGAGTAGGGGCACGAACAGCGACTTGATCGCGTAGTCGACCTGCGTCTCGCAGGCGAACAGCGCCGAGTTGTTCGCCGGGAACGTGTTGGGTCCGAACAGGATCGCCAGGTTCGGGAAGTTGTGCACATAGGTGCCCAGGTACGCCTGCGCGCCCCGGCACTCGCGCCACTGGTCGTGCAGCGCCTTGCCCGTCGACCCCACGATGTGCATGGGCGTCAGGAATTGCGACACTTGGAACCCTGTCGCGAGGACGATGATATCGTACTCGTCAGTCCTGCCGGAGGTGCTGACGATGCCCGTCTCGGTCATCTCCTTGATGCCCTCGGGGATGAGCTCGACGTTGGGAAGGTTCAGGCTGTCCAGGTAGCCCGGGTCGAATATTCGGCGCTTACATCCCAGGGGGAAGGTCGGGATTATCGCCTTCCAGTATTTCTGGGGCACCTTCGATTGTATGTACTGCCGCGACTCCTCCTCCTTCTTCTGGCGCTCTCTGAGGCCCTTGGGTGTCGGGAAGTATGTCGTCGTCTCTTCGTCGGCATCTAAGAAAATCCTCAGACGCAGCCACCGCAGCCACAGAGGCATATATCGGAACATGGCCTTCTCAAACGAATTGTAGTTGCGGTTGGGACGGGCGTGGAACCATTGGCCACTTCGGGCGTACTGCGTCACCTTGGCAGCATCTTTTGCCATAGCTGGGACAACCTGGGCCGCGCTGCATCCGTTTCCGATGACAGCGACCCTCTTGCCTTTGTAATCGACGCTGTGGTCCCAACGTGCTGTGTGGAATAGGGGGCCCTTGAAGGTCTCCATCCCGGGGAACTTGATATCGCGGGGGAAGGAGATGGCACCGACAGCAGATACGAACACCGAAGCGAAGCGCGAGTATTCTATACCAGTCTTTAGGTCCTTGAGGCGGACCTCCCATTTCGATTTGTCATTGTGCCATTGGGCACCGATGCACTCAACTGACGGGTGGAAGTGTCTTCGCAGGTCAAACTTATCGACGGTATCATCCATATCTGCGTATTCCCACCAGGTTAGCCGATCTATATCTACGGCGCAAGACGTTTAACAGTATGAGGGTATACGTACATTGTAGAATTTCGGGCTGCTCGCATAGCTGTTTAGACCAGTTGGGGTTCAGGTTGAAGCTAAAAGAGTAGAGATGCGATTGGAGATCACAACCACTGGATAAAACGAATGTCAGTTAGATTTCTACACCAGCAAGTACGGAGGAGTCGTTGTTTGGAGTAGTCTCACCATCCTGGGTATGTATTTGTCCTCCACGTTCCACCGACACCATCCAGCTTGTCGTACATTGTGAAATCATTGAAACCAAGATCATGCTTGAGGCGATAGGCCATGGCAATGCCAGCCGGGCCAGCGCCCACGATGATCGCATTCAAGCCCCGTGCGTACTCAGACATTTTGGATATAGATAGATAGGTGTTAGTTTGTTGAGGGAGAAAAAAAAGGTTGATGAGCTTGAGAAAGAAGAGACACAGCGAGACCTGTATATCAAGACAATTGGATGTGTTGGACAAACGTTCGATATCGGGTCAAGAACACCACGATCTCAGTCTTTTTCCTTTCTCGCCTCGTACGATGCTGCCAATTTCCATATTCGCCCGGATGGGGAAGTGTTCGTCGTCTACAGATGTCATGTGGCAACAAGTCCGCGGCCATCAAATCCGACCAACGGATTACTTCCCGAACGGTCATATTCCGGCGGGCTAGCGGGACTGCTAAAGTCTACGTTTTCCTGACGACTTCTTGACATTTCCTTTTATCGGCATTTGACTGTTTTCGATTTCCCATTTCCGTTTCGCGACGTAGGCCGGCCCGGGCCGGCGGAAATCGTTACGTCTCCAGCTATAGTCTACATACCTACCCCAGATTATGTGTCGAGAAGTGCCAAGACAGGCAAAAACCGGCGAGAATGTTGCTCTTCAACATCGTGCCAAGGCCTATGGCCTATGCACCCCGGATTTCTGCAAGGTTTATTTCATCAGGAGGCCAAAATACTTACCTAGCACCTAGCACACAAATGTCGTGAATAAAGGGAATACGTCGTTTTACATACTAGGTATTCTTCATAGGATGGTTGTATTCTTGTATATTCATGCAGGGTCGTGTCATCTACATTTAGAGAAACTGGACATTTCATGTGTGATATGATTTACCTATTACATGTGTCTTGCCTAGGTACCAAAATATGAAGTAGAACATAGGTAGGTAGGTAAATATGGAAAAATAGGTAGATAGATGAAAAAAAAAACAATCTTTAACCATTTTACGTCTTCAATTGAGTTGATAAATCACTAACTAGGAACTTAGATTTTCACGTTGATCGTGTAAGTATAGATATGTACATATGATTAAAGCTGGCGCCATCCAGCCACCCTCGCGTTCCGCCCACCCAGCTCCTCCAAGTATTTCCTAACACTCTTTTCAATGCCCTTGGCGTCGAGTCCAAAGCGGTCGTAATTGCTCTCATTGGAAGCTGAGTATCCGTATCCGGTCATACCAATACTAGCTGTAACGTACCGCGCCCATGTTGTCGCGATGTACTCTTCCGCGCTGACGATCGGAGTGCCGTCCACGGGGAACACGCTCTCCTTATAGTCCTGCGGCTGCTGGTCGAAGTGCTCGAAACTAGGGCAGCTGACGACCCGGGTGGGGATGCCTGCCTTCGTGAGCGACTCGCCCGCCGCGACCGCATAGTGCAGATTTGTCCCGCAACTCGCCAGTGTGACCTTGGCGCCGGAGACCTCACTGACCACATAGGCTCCCTTGGCCACTTTGTAGCGATCTGTTGAAGGCACGGGGCCCACTGGGTCGCGCCCTAGAGACAGCATGGTCGGGCCGGTGCGTTTCGATAGAGCAAGCATCCATGCGCCGATGACCTCCTCCCCGTCGCAGGGTCTTATGTAGGTCAGGTTAGGCATGGCGCGGAAAAGCGAATCTACCTCCACCGGCTGATGAGTTGGGCCGTTCTGCCCCTCCGCGAAGGAATCGTGAGTGGCGAAGTGGATGACTGGAAGATGGCTCAAAGCCCCCATGCGAACACCCGGCGCAGCCTAGTCATCACGGTTAGTTGACACGCAGAGAAACCAGCATGGGGCCAGAGAATAAAGGCACACTCACGTATAAGTAGAAGAGCAAAAATGTAGCCGTGATAGGCAAGAAGGTTCCCGGATTGTACGCGGCAATGCCGTTTGAGATCGCGGTCATAGCATGCTCTCTGATGCCATAGCGAATATACCGACCGGAATAGCTGACTGAAGGGTGGAATACGTCCGTGTCCGTATAAGACACTTTGTTAGAGTTGACCAAGTCCGCGCCTCCACCACACATGGCCGGGTAGGCTGGCCATATCTTCTCAATCAACACACCATTCGCTTCGCGAGTGGCCTTGCCGCTGAACTGTGCACTATCCACCCCCTTCAAGATGTCTAGCCACTGGGTTCCGTTGTCACCCTTTATGGCCTTGTCAAGACTGGCAGCCAGCTCGGGGTGAGCACTCCCGTACCGACTCACCACGTCCTCCCACGTAGCTTGTAGCGATTCACCAAAAGTCTTTCTCTCGCGGAAATAGGCCAGCGACTCGGGAGGCACGACATGCGTGACCGAAGGGTCTTGGCCAGCTATCCGCTTAGAAAGCGCAACGCTCTCCGGATCGAAAGCACCATGGTGCGCCTTGTACGTCCCGGCAACCTTAGTCCCCAGGCCGATGACAGTGCGTACGTTGATGAAGACAGGCTTGCCCTTGAGCGTTTTCGCATAGTTCAAAGTCGCCACGAGAGCTTGCACGTCGTAGCAACCATCGGCGACTTCAAGGACGTGCCAGCCAGATGCCCTCATCTTTGCATTGACGTCCTCCGTGTTGATCCAGTCCAGGGGCCCGTCGCACGTCACTTGGTTGTTGTCGTAGATAAGCACGAGGTTGTCGAGCTGCAAGCTCCCAGCCAACGAAATCGACTCGAGGGCGACGCCCTCCATGAGGCAGCCATCTCCGCTGATGCAGTAAATCCTCGACTGCACAACATCGAAGCCGGGGCGGTTATAACGTGCCGCAAGGTTCTTGGAGCCGATGGCGAGGCCGACCGCGTTGGCGATTCCTTGACCCAGGGGGCCCGTCGTGACTTCGACACCAGGGACTTCTATTTCCGGATGCGCATGACAGATGGTCTTATACCCATTTAATTTAGCACTCCCGTAGCCTTTTATTTCATCCATAGTCCAGTTATCGAATCCAGTAAGATGGTTCAGGGCGTATAGGAACATGGCGGCGTGACCTAGCTAGCATTAGAAACTGGTTGTCACTCACGAATACCACAAGTATAGAGCGAAGTATCCTTCTCACTTACCATTAGAGAGAACGAAGCGGTCGCGGTCAAACCAGCTCGGGTTCGATGGATTGTAGCGCATCGTGTACTTGTACAAGGCAACGCCAATGGCTGCCATTCCCAGAGCAGAACCTCCATGACCACCACCATTCTGGTTGCAGATATCGAAGATGAGATTGCGCAAGGCGAGCACAGCTAGGTCGTCCTCATCGAGCTTTTCTCTCCAACCGGCCACCTGAGAATCTGTCGCTTTGAGACTCCCAGACTTGGTTCCTGCTGTAACATGGCCGTTCGTGGCCTGGTTGATTGTAGACGCCATAGTGAAATTTAGTTTTTTATGATCTCATCGTATAACAAGCACGATATCAAGTCTGTAGCGATTCGAGCGTCGACTTGAATATCTGTGTAAAAAGGGGCTTGGTGGAATGCTGGACATATTTGTTGGCAAATCCTTTTTGAGGCGAATACACGACAACGATCATAGCACAATGATGACATTGAGGCTTCCGTCATAGTCTGGAACATCGTGTACGTTTCCGCGCGGTTACGTGCCGAAGCCGGCGCCCGGTCCGGGCCAAGTCCACCGGAGCGCGAAATCCGCGACTATAGAGCCAAAGCACGGTATCTATTTCCGGACCCACCGATCACGCGGGGAAGCTCTTCTCGGGACATCCATCTTTGGGGTAAGTCAATGCGCTAGCCAATATGTGATCCCGTGATGGAATTGTAGAGCCAGAACTGTGGCACATAGTTCACGATGGCATTGTTGCGAGTCAAGCAATCATACAAAGCCCTTGGGGCCGGTCCCCTCAAGTGAAGCCTCATATCATTCAACCTCAGTTTTGTCTTAACACCCAGCTTAGTTTTTGGTTTATTTTTTTTATACATTTTATTCATTTATTTAAATAAGTCGAGATAATTATACACAATGGCAGCAACTCAGGCCAAACCCGACCCCAATCGTTATTTGCAGAATTCAGTACAGGATCTCCTCTCCCTCAAAGGTCATACTGTGGTCATCACAGGAGGTGCTCGTGGTTTGGGGTTGGCTTTTGCCCTTGCTATAGCCGAGAGTGGTGGCAACGTAGCTATCCTCGACGCCGCCGACAAGCCTCATGAACACTTCTACAAGATCAAGAATGACTTCCCTGTCAAGTTGGAGTTTTACAAGTGAGTTGAGAAGCGGCACGGAAACTCCCTTCCCCCACACCCACACCCTCCTCCCCCTTTTCCCCTTCGTCTTAGCGTTTCCTAATATGGATAAAATGGGCGAAAAGTACTTAAAATAAAAAATGAACTACAGCTAATTATATCCCAATTCTAGAACAGATGTCACGAAATACGACCTGCTCAAGAAGACGTTCGAGCAAGTCGCCGCCGACTTTGGCCGAATCGACGGCCTGTAAGTTTCTACCTTCCTACACACCTTACCCATCCATCCATCCACCCATCCGTCCGAAACCCCCTTGTCCCCTACAAACCAGCTCGCAGCTGACACAGCCGAAAAAAACAGAGTTACCGCCGCGGGCATCTGCCCCGATGAGCCCTTCCTCGAGCGCGACCCTGAGTCGGTCGCGCGGTGCATGAACATCAACGTGCTGGGGACGTACTACGCAGCGCAGCTGGCGGCGGCGCAGATGGATCGGCAGCCGCCCACCGAGTTCAACCCGCGCGGCGGCTCCATCGTCTTCATCGGCTCCATCGCCGCCTACGTGGCGAGCAAGGGCCAGAACACGAGCGACTACTGCTCCAGCAAGGGCGCCGTGGTGGCGCTAGCGAAGGCGCTTGGCGTGGAGCTCGCAGCCAAGGGCATTCGTGTCAACAGTATTTCTCCTGGGTACGTCGATATTGCTTCCCTTCCCTTTCCTTTCCCTCCCCCCCTTCTTTAGTACCCTAGATTCTTTCGACTAACGTGTGATTTTTTTTTTCGTTATAGGTACATGTTGACGGACATGACGATCGATCTCTGCAACCGGCTCCCCTGGCTAGGGGAAATCATGACGAATGAGCCGCCTATGCGCCGCATAGGCGACCGGACAGACCTTAAGGTCCCGGTAGTATATCTACTCTCAAGGGCGGCGGCCTACCATACCGGAGATGATCTTCTCATAACGGGTGGTATTCATGCGGGTCGGTTGATGGACACGCCGGCAAGCAAGTAGGCTAGCAAGTAGACGAGTGAATTCCATAGAAAGTGAATAACACTTAATACTTGAATGAAAATAAATCCAAGTCTGGGAATAACAAAAAAAATTGAAACGCATACCACTCATGCATCTGAATTATCTGCTGCAGAATAGTAAATGCCACATTCGCGCTTTGAAATTCAATCTCATCTACGCCTAACGGTGATGTCCAGCCAATGTCATTTCAACGACTCGCAACGACAATACATCCAGAATTGGATCTAGAACTGGAATAATTACGCTTATACGCCATGTTATGAATGATATGAGCTCTGGTAATTCATTGTCCTTGCGAAGACTGAGTGTCGTTACATACTAGCATATGCCTAGCCAAACCTGGAAACACCTAGCCGGCAGACTTGCTATTTGTCACTCTTTTGGGGACGGAATAATGGAGGGTTGGTTAGTTGGTTTATGCCATTCCGTAACAGTTTTCTTTAATCGGCTCAAGGTATTCTGGCAAAACCAAATGATGAACTTATGAATAGTTTCTCATTTGCACACGCACCAATCGTAACCAAGATCAGAAGGGGATGAGAGCTGGAGGAAGCTTCATAACGCTATAGACACAAACGCTACCTAATCCTACAGCTCATCGTAATGTTCTCTCATATGCTTTCAATGCCAAATGGTATATGCCTTCATAGGGGCCGCCCACCCCCTCTTCCGACGACTTTGTGTCGTCAACATTCGTTCGTAACGCGAGAGCTTAAAAAGCTCCCAAACATGATCCTTAATTTATTTCGCTCCCATTCCTTTAAACGCCATCCCTTGTCAATTTCCCTGATAACGGGTTACCGTCCTGCCAGACCTCCTGCGCCATGTCCGCCTCGATGCGGCTCCGGCGCGCCGCCTCGGCCTCGCCGGTGTTGTCCTGGAATACCTGGTCCATCTGCTCGAGGGTGCGGCCGGTGGTCTCGGGGACGACGAGGTAGGTCCAGACCATGGACAGGATACAGAAGACGCAGAAGAAGACGAAGGTGCCGAAGCCGGTGTTCTGGATCAGCGGCGGCGTGATGAGGCCGATGATGAAGTTGTTGAGCCAGTTGGACATGGTCGCGTAGGCGACACCCTTGGCACGCAGCGAGGCCGGGAAGATCTCCGAGGGCATGGCCCACGGGATGGGACCCCACGATGCTCCGTACGTCAGCATGAAGATCAGCAGGAACGCGACCGACACCCAGCCCGCCGTCTTGTGCTCGGTCCAGCTGTCCTGGTACAACCCCGTCAGAATCGAAACGATCAGGTAACTAGTCGCCATGCAGGCGCCGCCACCCAGGAGCAGCGCGCGTCGGCCAAACCGGTCCATGCCCCACAGGGCCCAGAAGGCGGCAATCATCTGGCAAATGTTGAGGACACCCGACATGTCGAGCTGCATCTCATAGTCGAGACCCATCGTGGCGAAGAGAGAGGGGGAGTAGTAGATGAGTGCGTTGACACCAACGAATTCTAGAGAACGCAGACGAAGGTTAGCAAAGCACACACACACACGCCAAGCGGGGAAGACGCTCAGGGTAAGGGGGACTCACGTTGGAAAAACATCAAGCCAATACCGACGTGCGTTCTCTTCCAGGCGCCCTTGCCGAAGCAGTCGAGATAGCCGACCAGGTGCAGCTTGGCACGGTTCCATTTTCCGCCGTCGTGCAGGTGAGGGTGGCGCTCGACGCTGACCTCCTTACGGTAAGCGGCCTCGCTGCGGATGTCGAACCACTCGCGCAGTACGCGGCTGTCGGTTGGGGGCAAGGCGCGAAGTTTGCAGAGGACCTTGAGCGCCTCGTCATCACGGCCTTGGGTGGCGAGCCAGCGAGGCGAGTAGGGGAGGAAGGGGATGCCGGCACCGAGGAGGAAAGCGGGAGCCATCTACACAGACATTTGGGGTCAGCTACACACACATAACGATAACCATTGGCATATGGCAGCAAAAAAATTGGTAGGTGAATTTACCTGGATGAGGAACGGCAGTCTCCAGGCCCATTCGCCGGCGATGAAGCGCGTGCCGTACGTCGTGTAGAAAGCTGCCACGATAGCGGTGACGATGGAGAACTCCTGGAGGGCGAGCAGCGTGCCACGGATCTCGGGGGGCGCGATTTCAGAGATGTACAAGGGGGCAACCATAGCAAGCATGCCGACGCCAATGCCACCGACGAAGCGGCCACCGACGAGCATGCCGTAGCTCATGGCACCAGTCTGCAGGGCGGAACCGAAGATGAAGATGATGACGGCAACCATGATGGACCACTTGCGCGAGATCTTGTCGGCAAGCCAGCCCTGGTTCATGGCGCCCAGGAAAGCGCCCAGCTCGATCATGGCCGTCACGAGGCCCTTCTTGAAGCCCGCGCCGGCCGCGTCCGGGCTCACCTCGGGGAACTTCTCCAGGAACTGGTCCATCACCAGCGTCACCGACACCACGCCCTGGTCGTACCCGAACATGGCGCCGCCGATCGTGGCGAACGCCGCGCAGCACGTGACATACTTATTGCTGAAGATACCCTTGAGGCCTGGTGCGTGGTTGTGGTGTCAGCCATCTTGAATAGGTATTTATTAAAATAAAATAAAAAGGGGGGGGAGCATGCTTACCTGCTGGGCCGTAGGTTTCTCTTTCCTCCCAGACCGGAGGTTCGGCATGGGGAGCTTTGAGGACCGTCTGGTGATGGGGCGCCTCGACATGCTCGATGTCAGAGCCCGCTATCTTGTCGTCCATATTTGCTACTCTTTGTCTACCAGCCGCAGTATAGTTCAGGTGTCATATAACAAAGAGATTGAGCTAACTTGGGGGGAAAGGAAGATATTTCTTGTGTGTTGTGAAAGAAATACTAGGTAAGTATTATAAGTGGTGTCGGTGGTATGATGGGAGGGAAGCTGGAGACGGCGAGTCTGGGGAAACGTCTGGGGAAGAAAGTATGGGGAAGTACGGGGTGATCCCATTCATAAATAGTCTTCTCCAGAATGACGCTAAGCAAACCCCCAAGATTAACCCTTGAGATATTTTGTTTGCTATCTCTTTGTTGGATCTTGTGGAGTTAATCCTTGGTTCGCCGCGCCCCCCCCCGCCCCCCGTTCCCCAAGCGGGTACCGTTTCATCACCAGGAGTGTACTTCCGAGGAGTGGACTGGGGACAGCTGAAGATATCATAGTAATCAGAGAGTAGGTCACGGGTCATAATCCCGAAGAGAATGTCCGTTGACATTTCGTGGATAGCCCTGTCATTTTACTAACCTAGGTTACTAGGTAGTGTTACCGCAGTACCCAAGGTTATCTATGTAGGAGGCCGCTTTCGAACCGCTTAGAAAGGGCCCGTCTCCTTTGTCTATCTAAATTAATTTGAACCTTTTTTACTTAGATCTGAAGTATATCTCATATGTACGTGATCTCACGTGTTGTTGATCCAGAAATTATATTTAATGGAATGCCAATGGCGTGTTAAGGTCTGGGAGTAAAGCATGAGCAGACGTATATACCGCCTAGGTATTGGCATACGTACATGTCTCCAGGAGACAAATAGCGAGCCCGTGGCAAGATATTATCGGCGATACGAAACGCATGCGGAGAAGCTGACCTGCTAACGCTTTTTGGTATAAAGACCCGCGTGAAAACACGGGGTTGTCTCTAGGGGGAATAGCCGCTTATGACGATCAGACTTATCAGCCCTTCCATGTGTAATGTGGTCATACCCAGCCCTTTTGCCCGTAGTCCGGGTATAGTGTGCCTAGCGTAGACGCAAACGCGAGCTTGCAAGAGATTTAATTCGTCTGGGTGTCATGTAGGTAAAGTCTAGACTGCCCAGGGTTTGGTGACCATTCTGGATCTTTCTTGGTCTGAAGAGGGGAAATGATGGTCAGTGCATATAACATGTCGATATCAACCAGAAATATACCTGCTTGACCATGACACGTTACTTGGAATAGAGGCCTAGAAGCATGGAAAGCTAATATGAGTACTGATTGCGACTATACCGAGACCTTCCGAAGTTAGTACATGGGAATTACACTGCATGGGAACTATATGGGAATATTCGTAGCAACAAGTGCCTACCAAAACACGAGTCAGGCATCGGAAATGAAAGGCCAAGTACTTCGTACATCTTGATACTGCATAATAAGGGTTTATTTTCTATACCAAAATAGAATTAGTAGTTCTTTTTGAGCAGATTCGTTCCTGGGTTGGGTGAGAATACAAAATACCCCATTATCTGGGGTGTGGATAGGTAGGTAATAGGAGTGTCAACATGCCACCATCAAGAAGGTCTCTAAATCTTGAATAGGTACCTAGTTGTATCCAAGCAGGAGGTGTAACTGTTGTGATGTCTTGTTTTCGTGTAATCTAAGTACCCCTGTTCAGCATAATACCACCGATCCGAACCAACATTGAACTTGGTGCTCACGTTATACCTAAAAGGCTCAGTGTCGGGTAAAGGTTTAGCAGTGATGAGTTACTTGAGCAGTTACTCTTTGCCCCTTACGATGTAAGTATTAGCCGTAATCGGTTTTATCCTGGTTATGAAAAATACACAATTGGCTTACTCTTTGCATCAATTATTCTTCACAAATAAATATAACTCGCTGTATTTGAGCCCCAGAGAAACTATACAGGTACAGCAGCTCGTCTTGATGCTCTCATCATCACCGGCGGTTAATCTAATCTCTCTGTGTAAGTGAGATGATGTTGGTCTGCACAGATGTGGGGAAGGTTGTATGTGTGGGGAAAGACTGGAGATGCATGAAACCTCCGGCCCTTCCAATTGTTAGGCCCACTGCATAATACAGATTGATTGGAGGAGCCTATTTGTTCGAGTTACCTACCTAGGCGCCTCCCCCATTACGTAGTATTGATGCTCTATTTACTACTACCTACTTACCTAGTCGTACTACGTACTAGGTAGTACTACCTAGTACTACTTCATTCAATATCCTGCATTATGTAAGTACCTACCTATCTACCTACAGCCTACCTGAAGAGTAACACCGAGCTACGCTAGGATCAGAAAATAGCATCCATTCTTTAGAAGGCGGTGGACTCTCTTCTAACTAAACACCAGTTTCAAGGTGAACAAATAAAAGGAAAGGGAGAATAAAATCTATATTTGTAAAAGAATTCACTTATAAGTTGGTTAATAATTACGTACCTAGTTACTTGGTGTGCTATATATTTCCATTACAGGAATAACTAGAACCCAACATTGAATACTGAGAAGACGGCCTGCTAGTGTTGCTTTTGTTCCTTTTCTTAGAGTACTTAGTACGTACCTAGGTAGGTCATTCACATTGAATACCTAAAAGTTCCCGCCATGGCCGTCCATAGGGACCTTAAACATACATTCACAAGGTGTAGGTAGGTACTGTTAGCACCTACAAACCAGTACAATCGCTGTAAAAGACAATGGAATGCAGGGATTAGCGCCATGTGTGTGCAGGGTTATGAGGCTAAATCTGCGGTGAACGGCCACTAAAATGCTCTACCGGGCTCCACTTACAGCAATTTTTGCTAAGAAAGAAGAAGAAAAAAAAAATTTACCTTCACTACTTGGTTGCGTGAGTAACGAGTAGGACCCTGACCTTATTGGTAGGTATTGCGATTCTCTCTACAGATTTCTTTTTCGCTTGTTTACTTAATTTTCCGCTTCACTGAATTTCTTTCTGGCTTGCTTGGGAAAGATTACCTATTTGGTTCAGCCCCCATCTCGACCTCAACACCAATATCAGTCCGTCCTATGGACATAAACGAAATCATCACCAACATCGTCAACATCAAGGACTCAAGGACAACACGGTAGACAGCAGAAAACACAATACAGCCACAGGAATCCGACACAATGACCAGAGAAGCCAAGCACAAAAAGCCCAGAAAGGAGCGCAAGCCCCGCTGGCGAACCCTTTCACCCAATGCTCGCGCTGCTAAGGTTGCAGCCCGCGAGGAGCGAAAGGCAGCTTTCGATGCAGCCCACCCTCAGACGCACAAGGCTGCTGCCACTGCAGCTGGGAACAGTGCCACCGAAGATCAGAACAGCCCTGCCAATGACAACCCGCTCCCGCGACTAACCGGGAACAAGAAGCGCCAAGGTCGCAATGGGAAAACGGCCCGAGTGGATGGTAAGGCCCAGGCCCCAGTAGAGGATCTCCCTGAAGCTTCTACTACTGCTGCTGCCGCTGCTGCTGAGGATCTGGCTGTCGCTTCTGGTGAGGTTGATATGCCGGATGCTCCCGATGGCGAGGCCAAGATCCCTGAAGAGGACAGCAACATCCCCAACGCCCCCAACACCCCCAACACCCCGAAGAAGGCTACTCCTCAGAAGCCCAAGACCGAGGCTGAACAACCTGCAGCTGTGGAGAACAACCATGGTGGTGTCCGGCTGCTCCGCAGTCGTACTAGAGCTCAGTAAAGAGCGGCGAGGATGTGAACTTCCTGTCTCGCGCTGCCCTCTCCCCTCTCTCCCCGTGTAGTTGTAATAATCTGTAACCGTACATCGACCCGGCCAAAGGCGCCTTCACCCGAGACGCCATCCGGATCATGTTGGCCGTTGGCAACCGAGTGCGGCGAGCGTAAACCACATTCTTTTAATGGGGTTCTCCACCATTCGAGGTTTCTTTCGCCGAAACTGACATCATCTTCCACGTGAGCCAGTTGAGAATCGGCTAATAGATATCGCGCTCAGGGGAGAAATATAGAGAGAGAAGATGAAGGGGGGGAGGCGAGACCGAGACCGAGAGCCGGGAAAAGTCACAACTCACAACTCTACACTACACACATACATCATCCATACAACACAACCAACACCCTCATGGATGATGATCGGAATTACTTACCATGCCTCACTTTTTGCTCACCCGAAACACGGTCTGGATACTTGACAGCTCGAGAAACCGGAGCAGACGCCTAATCCTAACGTTCCCGCGTCAGAATTATGGATATGACCCAGAGCAGAGAAGAGACAGGATGGTGGGAATTACCATGGCATGGTGGACCCCTACCTAATAATTAATAGGTACTCTGCCTCATTGGCAACAAGATAGATCAGGGTAGATCAATTCCACCTAATTCCTACTGATGAGCATGATGTCTTTCCCCATTCCCACGATACAGCAGTAGTGTAGCGTGCGCGCACGCACATGGACAAAAAAACAGGGGCAAGGTTCCCATCCATGTAGGTTAGGTGTGTAGGGAGACCTGCGCTAGTGTAGGTACCTTATTACTGTAAGTGTTATAATCCCGGGTATCTATCTACCTAACCTAGTGTAATGTGTGTGTCGTAATGCGCGTCTGGCTCTGAGCGAACCTGACCACGGCGGGTCCGTTGGAACACTTAGAAAGATAAAGAAAAAGTGACGTCACTCAATTTCTACACGTAGTTAGTCGTAGCCATTTCCATATGTACATAGCGGGGCCCCGGACTCTCAAGTATCCCGCCTCGACAAGGAGGTCCCATCTTTTTATTTATTTTCGGGACGGGCTGTGTCACATCCATTCCCTACCGCTAGACCGGACATGGGCTAAACCCAGCTCCAGTTGTAGGCAAATTACGTCACTTGCTGACATGCTAGTCAGGGTCTCGTGATAGCCTCCTTTATGTGTCGGTAGTATACCTAGGCGCACTAGAAACCTATAACAATCGGGGGGTATCCACTTACCAATGGAGCCTTATCATGCTTAGTACTACGACTATCTACTTACTACTTACCTACCTACTACCTACACTACGTAGATATACAAGGGGGTGTCACCATCCAGTCATTATCATGCCACCTCCAAACAACGAGAGAGAAATCCAGTTTTCACTGACATCACGAGCCTAAAATCGTGACGACGCAACGGGCCGACGGGAGTTGTTAGTATAGAGTATAGCTGACGGGATAGGCTGTGGGAGCTCAGAGAACAGCCCGATCTATCTAATCTCTTCATCAGGTTCACATCATCAGGTAAACAGGTGATTTGCGGGAATTCGCAAATTGCCCGTCTTCCAGCTCGAGCCAGCATAGAGTGACGAATCAGTTTCCCCAGACAACGAACGGCCTCACAAACCTCCGAATGCCATACATAAAACAACGACAATGACGACGACAACAATACGCCACCCCCGTGATCGGTAAGTAGGTAATATCTACCAGCGAGGTAGGTAAGAATATTTCACCGCTCAACAACCGAAGCAGTCCCCGGCCTCAAAGCCCATAACGTGTTACCACATGGCAAAAGGCTCTTCCCAGTAAGTACACAGAACCAAGCATGCCAATACAGGATAGACAGAATAGATTTCGCAGCTCTGAGTTCATCTACCTACCTACCTACCTACCTACCTACCTACCTACCTACCTACCTACCTACCTACCTACCTACCTACCTACCTACCTACCTACCTACCTACCTACCTACCTACCTACCTACCTAAATCGAGCAAGAGAAAGAGAAAGAGAAAGAGGATTAAAACCCAAAAGAAAATATTCATATTCATCAAGTCTACCTACTGTTGTGGGGACTACGAGAACATGGGACAAGTGCATGCATATATATATATATATACCAGGACCGCAAAACCCAGCTAGGTATAATAATACACCTCCCAATCCAGAATTCATCCGTAGGGGGTTCGTTCATTCAGTCATAGGCATACACCAACCAACTGGGTAGGTTAGGTTGATCAGGTAATGTATGTATTGATGTAGGTAGGCTCATATATAGGCTTATGTAGGAGACGAGATGAGAGGTTTTTTTTTATACCTACCTACCTACCTACTAACTCTAGGTACTTACATATGGCATCATCGAGAAGAACAACAGAAACCATTCTGTGCGGAGCAGGGAGGGAGAAGAAGTCGTCTTCGAAGGGGTGTTTTTCCCCCTTCAGGATATTTTCTGCCTCCCCTTCTCGATTAATAGATAACTTAAAAACTATAGACTATAATCGTATCCTATCTTCGAGTGTTTATCCCCCTAATACCTATTTAATAAGAATCTATCTCCTTGCGCCTCTGCATATTTAGGTAGGTAGGTTAAATAAAGACAGGGAAGAAATTTATGTATATTTTCTGTTTCTTCCTCTTCTCTATATTATTATGAAGTGGAATTTCCAGCAAGATTGCTTGCTGCGTGCGAACTCGGGAGGAAGTAGGGAGCTATCTCCTATAGGGCTCTATATGCTAATTAAATACGTCTCCAAATGAAGTAAAATAAAAGAATTATCTTTTTTCTCCTCTTCCCTCGCCTTTGTAGCAGAAATATTTATAGAGCAGATAGGAGAGATAAAGAAAGAGAAAGAGAGAGAATATCGTATGTACCACCGCCCCTGTATCCACCCTTCCCCTTTTTACCCTTCCTCGGAACTATGCCTCTAATCGTATTTATACACTCATCCCCCCAAATACCTACAACGGCCTTATCGATCGAGGGCCTGGCTCTGGCACTGCACAAGTAAGAAAGAATTAGCAAAACGCCCGTGTTTAGCAAAATTGGGAAGACATTGAACCCCCAAAAGGAACAGGAGAGAAGAAAAGAGAAGAGGAGAGAAGAGAGGGGAAACAAAACGCACCATGTTCCAATACACTCCCTTCCTCCTCAGCAGTTCTGCATGTGACCCCTTTTCCAGCACGCCCCCCTCGCCGAGCACGTAGATCACGTCGGCGTTCTGCACCGTGGCGAGCCGATGCGCGACAACGAGCGTGGTGGTGTGCCCCCTCGCGGCGGCGCGCTCGAACGCCGCCTGCACGAGTGCCTCGCTCTCGCTGTCGAGGCTGCTCGTCGCCTCATCAAGCAGAAGCAGGGCGGGTGCCCGCGCGAGCGCCCGCGCGATCGCCACGCGCTGCTTCTGACCCCCCGACAGGGAGACCCCCTTGCTCCCCACCGCCGTGTCGTACCCCTCCGGCAGGGAGACGATAAAGTCGTGGATGCTCGCGTCGCGGCACGCGGCGTAAAGCGTGCGGTCCTCATCTTCTTCCTCCCCGTTACTGTTGTTTTCTTTCTTCTCCGCGACGGCGGTGGCGTCTGCCGTTTTCTTGGTGGCGCTGCCGCTGCCAAGCAGGATGTTCTCGCGCAACGTGCCCTGGAACAGCGTCGGCTCCTGGGCCACCAGCCCGAGGTGTCGGCGGTACGCGGCGGCAGGGACGGTGGCGATGTCGACGCCGTTGGCCAGGATGCGCCCCCTCTGGGGTTCGTAGAAGCGCTCCAGCAGCGACACGACGCTAGTCTTGCCGCAGCCTGAGGCGCCCACCAGCGCCGCAAACTGGCCCTTCTCCACCGTCAGGTTGAGGCCCCGGAGGACCGGCGCGGCGCTGCGTGTCGGGTACGCGAAATGCACGTCCTGCAGCTCGATGCGGATCCCGCCCTCTGTGTCGGGGATGCACGACGACGACTTCGGGTTGCTGCTTCGGTCATCGCTCTCCTCTTGGTGGCGCGTCGTGCGCATGCTGAGGATGCGGTTCGCTGCCGCCGTGGCCTGCGCCGCATTGGGGCCAAAACTGAACCCCTGGCCCGCGGCCTCGGCGCCCTGGATCACGGCGAGGTAGCACACGAAAAAGTTGACGATGCCGTACTCGCGGCTAGCTAGGAGGGTGCCGCCGTACCAGAATATCAGGCCCTGGCACCCCAAGCTGACGCTGTCCGAGAAGGCGAAGATCAGCGTCGACCACCGTCCTTTCTTGTACGCTTTCACAACGTGGTCGCTAAGCAGGCGCTCGTAGCGGCCGCAGATCTGGTCCTCAAGCGTGAGTGAGGTGACAGTGCGGAACGCTCCAATGGCCTCGGCAGCGAACTTCGATGACTCGGCGAACACCTCCCCGTAGAGCTTCTCAAATTCGAGCTCGTACTTAAGACGATAGTAGCCTGATAGGAGACCCAGCGGTGCTGTTACGGTTAAAGCCACAATGGCTAGCTTCCAGCCGAACGCAAAGGCTATGGCCATCGAGCCGATGAGAGTTAAGATGCTACATCACTCTAGTCAGATATATGTTCTGGACGCTGGAATTGGGACAAGTATTGAGGAAGCTACTGACGATATGATGACCATGGCCATGTTCGTGCCCAGCAATTCTTCCAATTGCTTAGGATCGCCTCCGACCCGGGCGGTCAGAGTACCTGTCGAGTTGTCCTTCTCATCGAAGAATGCCGTCTTCTGATGCAGAATATCTTCGAAGTATTGCTGTCTATAATGAGAAGAAATATGCTATAAAAAAGTCTTTTGATTAGCGCCTAGTATAAAATTGCCAGGGACTGCGGGGAGGGGGGAGAGGTGGCCATCTTACATGCGCGACATGAGATGCCACGTAGCTGACGGTGAAATAGGACAGGCCGATGCCTATGGCGACAACAGCCCACATCAGCGACCAGAAATTGGCCTCTCTCGTGAATAGCGCCGGATCGTATGTGAGGTTGAAGACCGCAACTATCTTCGCAAACAGGTAGGCCTGGACCGGGGAGCCCGCTAAACGTCCGGGTCCGTTAGTAGTTATACTCAAATCTTCTATATATATAAAAGGGGGGGGAGGCCGAATATTTATGACTTACCAGCACTGCTTATGGAAGCAACTAGGATGATACCATAAAGGGGGAATTTGGATCTCTGCTCGTACAGCAGACGCCCGAAACTATTAATCATGCCTCTCGCCTTCCAGATCGCTCCGCTTTCCGCTACATGTACAGGGACACCCCCCGTAGCGCTCTTCTCATGGCTCAGGGGCCCAGCGAGTACTTCCCCTTCCTCCTCCTCCAAGACGACGTCGTCGTCGTCACCGCTGCCGCCCTCGGTTACTTCACCGAGGGACAAGTGCTGCGCATGCACGAGGCCGTAGTAGACGCCCTTCTCGTCGCGGAGCAGCGACTCGTGAGTGCCCTGCTCGACGACCCGGCCCTTCTTTAGCACTACAATGGTGTTGGCCTTCTTGATGGTCGACAAGCGGTGGGCGATGGTGATAGTAGTACGGTTTCTCGACACTTTGTCGAGGGCGGCCTGGACGATGCGCTCGCCGCGGACATCGATGGCCGAGGTCGCCTCATCAAGGATGAGGATCTTGGGTCGCTTGATCACCGCACGCGCAATGCAGAGTCGCTGGCGCTGACCGCCGGATAGCTTCATGCCGTTCTCGCCAACGAGGGTGTCGTAGCCTTCGGGCAGCCGGTCGATAAACTCGTCCGCGAACGCCTCCTTGCATGCCTCCCTGACGAGCTCCTTCTTGCGCTCGTCGGATTCGTTCTCCCATTCAGATCCTATTAGTCCGTGTGCAACGTTATTGTAGATAGTGTCGTGGAACAAGAACGGTTCTTGCTGTACCAGCCCGATCTGCGACCTCCACCACTTCAAATCAATCGCATCTAGATCGTGGTCACACGTCGAAACAGATCCCTTCAACTCTACGGCAGGACCACTCGTCTCTGGTGAATCTTCAGTAGTCAAATCGGTATCATTCTCTTGATCGCCATCTTTGCCTTTCTTCTTCTTTTCCTTGTCAATAGCCTTCGCGATGACGTGTTGATCATGGAGGGTGTACCATCGTTCGATCAGACCAACTATCGTGCTCTTGCCTGATCCTGATGGCCCGACAATCGCAGTCAGCTTCCCGGTCTCGATCCGCAGGTTGAGCTGGTCCAAGACTTTGACGTGCGGCCGACTCGGGTACGCGAAATCGACATCATTGAAAACGATATCCTGCGCCGCCGACACGTCGGGCTCCTTAAGCTCTCCCGTCTTCGGGCGGGGGGCATCGATGACGGTGAAGAACTCGCAGGCAGCGACTGCAGCCTTACTTATGGCGAGGAGGGGATTGGCAATGCGTTCGAGAGAAATGACCATCAAGAGGACCGACGTAAGCGTCACCACAATAGTGCTCAGGTCACCTATCCGGCCCTCCGAGAACGATTTTGTACCGTACCAGAAGGCCAGAGCAAAGGCCGCATACAGGGAGAAGAAGATGATGCCGAACTGTGCAGCCACCAAGGGCGCTGTTCTTTGGCCGTGTCTTTTAGCTGCCGTGGCCCACACCGAGAAACGCTGAGCGACTTCCGACTCGGCACCGTACGCCACGATCATGCGGATCGAAGAGAAGGCCTCACTGGCCACGGACGAGGACTTCGTCTCAGCCTTCGTCACCTTGGCGGTTCCCTTCATAGTAAAGGGAAGGATGATCGATACAGCTATGACGATGAAGAGGAGTACGGAGCAGGTGACTAGGGCGAGCGACCAACTATACACAAAGGCTACGACCGTTGCTGCTATGATAGTGGCCGTGAATTCAAGCAAGGTACTGAGCTTCTCCGAAATACCCAGCTGTAAAACGTTGGCGGTTGTGGTCTGCTACACGTTAATATTCTCGTCTTCAGGTTTGGGGCTATTTTCTGTGTGCGATTTCATCCAGCATCGGAATAGGAGGGAATGTATTATGGGGATGTAGACGTACTAGGCGATGCATGTCAGTGTGGTGAGCAAAAGAGGGGAGGTGATATCTGGGTCCATCTATACTAACCTATAGTCCCAGCCGCCGCACCTGGAGGCATGGAATCGAGAACATGGATTGTCTGGCCAAACAAGCAGCGCAAGTAATCAAGCCTAATAGCTGCCGACATACGGATCCCGATCATGCGATGCGCAAACTAAGCATCATGAGTATAGGGCACAAGAAGGCGACGACAGGTCTAGGAGCGCATTACCTTGCTAATGTAGGTCAAGATGAACTTGCCTAGGAAGAGAAGGAATATATACAGCCTATGGAGCTAAGTGATAAGCAAGCGGTCTGAGGTTGGAGCAACGATGATGACTCACGCGTTTCGGTCGAGAGCTCTGCGGAACTGGGCTTCGGTAGTCGTAGGGGGTTCGTTGAAGTAGCCCGTGAAGGCGCCGACCAAGGCCCCTAATAAGCGGGCGGATTAGCAAAGGGGCTACAGGACCTCGTCATCACCACCACGGCGGAGACATCTCTTACCAAACACTACATTCATCAACGGTAGGGTCTATTATGTGCAAACGGCATGAAATCATCCTCGTTAGCAGTCTGATCTTCTTCCAGCCCGGAATCGTGGAGTATCAGCCTCCAAAGAAGAAGAGAAAAGAACATACAACACCAGAAGCCAGAGCTGCCATGGCCGCAGCAGCCATCAAGAGAGAATCCCAGAATTTCGCATATTTGAATATCCGCTATAGTCCTGGAGTTAGTTCCTATACCTGAACAAGAGGGGAGCGCTTGAGAGGCTAAATTAGAAACAACAAAAAAAACTGACGATATAGTCCCCCATGCCAGCCTCCCTTTCGGCGCGCAACTGAGCATCCTGAGCCTTCTGCTCCTCGATGACAGCATCGCCCGCACTCGTACTCGGCGTCGCCGGTTTGCGGTCCAAAGCACTACCAGGCTCCATGATGCCAAAGGACGGCAAGTGCCTAAGGCTAAGTACCTAGGTGCCTACTATTCGGACCAAGGCAGAGACAATAGCAACAGAACAAACAACAATGAGAACTTGGCTTAGAATGAAGAGATCGGAAGGTGTTCGAAGCAACGGTCCCGAGAATAATTACCTAGAAGGAGGGCTAGGTAAGACAGATAGATTTAAGAGAACGATGATGCTGATGATGATGATCTGGATGATGATGATGATAATGATAAAAAGTAGAATAAAATAAAGTAAAGAATCCAACTATTTAATTTTCTGCAAGGCAAGTTCGACTCATGGTGCCAAGTAAATGATGATCTGTATTGACCGTATCGAAGCGGTTCATGTAATAAGTATACTTATGTAGGTCTGGAAGGTATTGACGAATCAATGAAGCTTATGACATTGAAGAACAGCAGGCAGGCAGCGCTGAGTGTCAGGTAGTAAGGACGGGAGTAAGTAGTAGGTAGTAGGTACAAAGGTAGGTAGGTAGTAGTAGCTGGAGTAGTAGTCGTAGTAGTAGTAGCATCATGCGTCAGCAGGCCAACGCCAAAAGCGAAACTAAAAAAAGGGGGAAGCCAAAGAGGTTGCCTAACGATCCCATACACAAAACGAGGAAATCACAAATATAACAAAATATCAGGTAAAGGTTTCGTTTATGAGTGTCGAAGAGAGAAAAGGAAAAAGAAAAGGAAAAAGTTTCACCATTTGATCAATGTAACAAAGACTTCTAATTGCTGCATCAAGTAAAAATCTCAACGTCAACCTGCAACGTGGATATGCATAATCATGGCGGCCAAGACGACCAGGTAAGTAAGTAAGAAGTAGCTGCCTAGTAGGTAGAAGTATGTATGCCTTGTAGGTAATGTAGGTGATGGCGTTGGTGGTGATTGACCAATCGATTCCACCTAGATTAGGTTGATACTGTAATACCTACCTAAGGTTAGGCAGATCGAGGCGAGTGGCACGGCCGGAGCTTTCCATGGAATGAATACGGGCAATACGGTGATGCTACCCCACAGACGGGAGTATGCGCATGGCGATTGGTCGAATAGTTCTCTCTGCTCCCTTGGTCTCGCAATTGATTGGCCAAAGCTATGATGGACCCTTTTGCATGGACCTCATGCGCTAGGTAAACTCTCACCCAATGCACTGGTAGGTAATCGAGACGGGAACCCTGGATCTGTGGAATCAGGGGCCTGAGCACCATGTTGATCTGATCCAATACTAACGTACTTAACTTCTTAAAGCTACTACCTACTCTACCAACCTACCTTAGTAAAACTAAAAATAACCTTAGTTCAACTTTATCTATACTAGGCAAGCAGAGGTATCTTCATACATAAAGAGCACATATCCCTCAAATGTTACTGGCGGTGAATGGGTCATGACACAGGTAAATGGTTACGGGACTTAAGATAGGTACTTGGACCGAAGTATAGGTAGGTAATATGATATGATATGGTATGGTATAGTATAAAAAGCCAAACGAGGAGGAAAGAAAAACAGGAAAGCCAGAACAGCTTGCGGTCCTATTTCGATATACATCATGAAGGAACCTGGAGAAGGGCATGCGTCATCAATGCCACATGCCAATACCTAAAGCTCAGCTTCCAACAGCCCACCAAGAAACGACCAAACCCTATTCTCCATTCCCCGCCAAACACTGCGAGAAGCAGAATTCTTTTTGCCAGCTCAACAACAACAACCTACCAAGGCAAACAAAAATCTCATTGCTTTTCTGTTGTTGCGGAACAGAACGCCTAAGTACCTCTTGCATCAAATCATTTCTCTCCAACGGTAGAGTCATGCCTAGTAACATAATCTTCGAGTGAGTTATGTAGTCCTTCTCGTGGCTTAGCTTTGGCATACGGGAGCCGGTATTTGTATATATTTTTTATTCAGTGGGGCTTCCCCGGTTACCCATCGTTTTAGCTGTGTCCACAGGAATTAGTATTTGTTCTGCCAGTATTCGTACGTCAAGGGCGGTATTAATGCAATCCGAAACAAATCCACATACTGATGTATAAGTACTTACAACTTGTTAGGAGGTGCTGCCGATGTCATAGGCCACTGGTAACCTGTAGCATCACTGAACTTGTATCCATATGACGCCGTGAAATCATCCAGCACGGCCGGTCCCCGCGAGCCTGAAATTCAAGTCAGCAATCAATATCATATGTTTCGATGCCAGGTGGGTACGAACCGTAAGGGTACTCCATGGGGATAATCTCCTTGTTGTCGTCCAGGTAGTGCAGCAGGGGGGTAAAGATTCTCCAGCTGGCATCGAGTTCATCATCTCGCACAAAATTGGAGTGGTCGCCCTTCAACGCGTCCAAGATGAGCGATTCGTAAGCCTCGGGGATCTTCAAGTCCGAGAACCGGCGCCTGTAGGTCAGGTCGAGTTCCGTCACCACAGTTTGCATGCTGAGACCCGGAAGTTTCGAGTTCATCTTGATATACACACTCTCGTTCGGCTGAATGCGCATCACAAGTTCGTTCCGGGGGATGTCCTTGAAGATACCACTAGTAACGTCCTTAAACTGAATCCGGATTTCCGTCTTCTGCTCGTTCAGAGCCTTTCCTGCCTTCATAATGAAGGGCACTCCATCCCACCTCTCATTCTTGATATAAGCAACGAGAGCACAGAACGTAGGGCAGCGCGATTCCTTCGGGACTGTGTCGTCCTCCTTGTAGGCCGGTTTGCTTCCGTCTAGCGACTTGCCGTACTGCCCGATGATGACGTTCTTAGGCTCAATGGCCGGAATGCCTCGAAGTACACGGACCTTCTCATCACGGATGTCTTCTGCCGAGAACGAGATTGGCCGCTCCATGGCGAGTAGCGTGAGGACTTGTAGGAGATGGTTTTGCATGACATCACGGATGATCCCAAACTCGTCGAAGTATCCACCCCGACCCTCCGTACCGAATGGCTCCTTGAAGGTAATCTGCACGTTGTCGATGTGGTGTCGGTTCCAGGTAGCCCCGAAGAACTCGTTACCAAACCGAAGAATGAGGATGTTCTTCACCATTTCCTTTCCAAGGTAGTGGTCAATACGGAAGAGCTCATCCTCCTTCCAATCAGGCTCCAACGACTTTTGTAGTTCACGCGAACTCGCCAAGTCCTTTCCAAACGGCTTCTCGACCTACACACGACAAATACCCCGTTAGATCCGTTTCTCTCATCCTCCTCGAGACGGATAGACTTACGATAACACGAGGAATTCCGTTCTTGGGGTAGCAGCACTTCTTGAGATGCTGCGAGACAATCGTGAAGACACTAGGGGGAAGGGCCATGTAGAATAGCCGATGAGTCTCGTGCCGACCATCCTCTAGGGCTTCCAGGTGCGCATTGAGCTGGAGGAAAGATTCATCCTTGTCGTACTGTCCCGACACGTAGGTGCAGTGTTCGCAGAACTCGTTCAGCTGCTTCTCCATATCTTTAGTAGGCGTCTTGATGTACGATCTGACCCGCTTAATGTATTCCTCATGGTCCATCTTCGTCCGCGCATATCCGACGATCTTAACATCTTTGGGCAGAAATTGGTTCCGGTACTTGGATAAGATCAGCTTCGTCTTGCTGCAAACGGAGTTTTCGCTACGCGAACAGTACTCACGAGTCCAAAGAGGGCAGGGAACTAGACAAACTATCAGCATTTGAGGATACACATGAGTCCCATGGCAGGGATAGGTTCGTTCGCCTTACTGTCTTCTTCTTGGCCAGATCGCCGGAAGCGCCGAGGACCACGATGACCGTGTTGTCCTTGAGCTCCAAGGTGCTGTTGGGGAAAGATCAAAATCAGCTACAATTCCCTCCTGAACCATTTTTAAAATCCACCTAGTATTGCAGTTGTTTGTTTGTCTCTGAACATTCGAGTTGCGTACAGTTTCCATTGTTGAGTGTGCGCGGAAGCTGAAAGCAGGATGATGATGGTGGTGATAGTGGTGGTGGTTGTGATGATGATGAAATTGGCGGGGCGGGGGCGGGGTATCTTCACTTACGCTGCTGCGGAATCCATGGCGTCGAGCGGCAGAGGTGTACAAAATATAAGGCGAGGTGCGGATGCGGGAGGTGAAGAGGGATGGGACAAACGAAGTGGTCAAATAGCCCGGGAAGTTGTTGTATAGGAGAAGGAACAGGCCGAGCGATACCGAGGGAAGAAAGTTGACAGATAGGTGGTGGAAGAAAGTTTTGAGGAAGACGAGCGGACGGGCCGGACGAGATAATGTCAAAGAACGGCGGGACTAATTGACTGACTGACTGACTGAGACTGGAGGTGTTGCGGTTAGGTACATACCTAGCTTGGTTCAGTTAGGTACCTGCCTAGTGTACTGTACAATACGTAACATGAAGTACACCTGGTCGGCCCTTAAGGATTTCGGGCGGACTTAGCTGCAGTGTTGTGATGCAGTAAGGTAGGGAGGTAGGTTAGGTATCGCTTCTTAGTGGCCTACTTAGTGGGGTTCCTCAGAGCTTACTCAGGTCCCCGCCTTCCCCTTGCACAACAGCACTGATGGAGCCAGTCCCAACACCCAGGTATGAGCTAGGTAGTAGGTTAGGTATTTGATGTAACAAATGTACTACTGCATACATACTAATCTCATAGTAAGTAAGTGATGAACAGAAGGGCTGTCGGAGTGGGATGTCTTCCTTGCGGCTTAACTTACCTCTTTTACTGGCCCGGAGTGAATTACACCTATGAAACGGAATTCGTGGGATAAATGTATCCGAAGCCTTCAACTTATACAAATTACTTACAAACTATGTCTGGTATACCTAATCTGTAAGATTAATCCAATTATACCTACACGAGCAACTCTTAATGTGCACAAGCATCCACACGTACACAGTCAAGTCATAGTATTCTACGACCACCACTATGCGAGGAAATTTATTTTTATGAGGCATTATAAGTTCTGCCACTTCAATTCCCGACATCGCCGGCTGTGGAGGCACTATTAAGAAGCGATTGCCTCCTTTTAGTACCTTAGGTAGGCAAGTAGGTACATACATACATACCTAGTATGTAGGTAGGTAGGTAATCATTATTATAAATCAATGTGAATCAATGCTTACCTTGAATCTACCACCCTTACCGTCTGTCAGGGTACATCTACCCCTGAGCTATACATCATGTCGCAGACACAAAGAAACCAAGCTTGCCAGGTAAGGCAGCAAGTATCGACATGAGAGGGTCCAACAGCCCTCCGAAATTGAAAATAGCAAGATCACATGCGCAAAATACTTACTCACTTAGCTAACTTATCCATTACCGAAGAATTTGATAATGATTTGTGGTCTTGAGTATCTGGGTTTAGATAGATACCTACCTATATTAGCCAACCCAATTCCACCACTATTTGGAATGCCCGGCTGCCCGTTGCCCTCCTTGAACACAGCATGATAGCAGCGGGATCTAGCAGCCTCGCCGGCCAGCCATGGTGCCCGCACTTGGTTCTTCTACATCATGGATGACTCGAGCTCTTTTTATTTTTTTATTTTTTCTCGGCCTTCCTTTTCTCTCTCTTTCGCTTGTACGAAAAGTCAGAGTTTCGACCAAGTGGTCAACATGTTGATGGGCAATCCGAACCCGTCGGCAGCCGGATAGATGACAGGATGACGGGAATGTGAATGGGAATGGGAATGTGACCTTGCATGAGGGATATGATGCACGGAACGTGGGCGAAAAGATGATATACCTACTAGCTGGCCTAGGGGGAAGCCCTTTACGCACGAAGCTTTGCGCCGTCCCGTAATTGGTTGTCCGGCTTGCTTCGTCGTGGGGTTGGTTGTGTTGCGCCGCAAGGGCATATGTAGACGAAGTCCCGTGGCCATGTTCCCAATAAACTACCTCGTTGGACAGACAAGCCCGCGCTGTGCCAGCCATTCCAGATCATCGCTTGCCAAGCTTGCCTTTGCCTTCGGAGATCAACCAGACACACGTCGTGCCCCGAGATATAAGTGGAACTACGTCTATTCCGGAACTCCCTGCTGCTCTAGCTGACTGTATGGTGTGTTCCGTAAACTCCGAAACACTGCCAAACTGCGCAGCGCACCCCGGCCTGCCCGGTGTCGGACTTTATGTAGTTTAGGAAAGGACTTAGAGGAAGGACGTGCTATCGCGATGCCGCAGCCCAAAAGAGCCCGCGCGCCACCGAAGAAGCCTCTAGGGGCGGGCTAGAAATCAAGAAGGGATACCGACCGACGAGGTGACGTCACGCGAACTTCACGATGTCCATCTTCCAGTGTCTGTCTATCTCGGCAAATGAAGCATCACCAGGTATCAGCTTGACTCAAAGATGTGTAAGTCGTGCTTCACAGAGCAGGAACAGGAGGCATTATGATATGTCGTGCCTAGGTGGTATTGGTGATTGGTAGCATGTTGATGCAATACATTCGTCGCTTCTGCACCCTCAACCCTTTTCGCTTAATGTCGCAGTGCTTCCAGCAATGGAACGACAGTAACATTACCTATGTAAGTGGTAGGTTAGATAGATGCTACTATTGGCCCGGCACTATGGCGGCGAGATCCCGTCCGTCTGTAGAATTAGGCGTGTTTTTCGGTATGTTTTTCGGGGGTCGGACTTTACTGTAAATTAGAAGGTGCTTAGTCAACCTGGAATTCGTAGGTAAGTACAGCCAGGTGCTTAGGTAAAGGTATTGTGGGGCAGCCACATTTGTATACCTACACTAGCCACGAACGCCATAGACTCCACCTGCAGGGCCACCTTCTGGGCCATGAAAGAAGAAAAGAAAAAAAAACAACAGCCGAAATTCAAAAATTTTCTTGTGGTCCTGTGAACAGGGCTCGCCTCGCCTAATTCTCGCACCAATCCTTACAGCAAATATCCCAGATAGAGCCATCTAGCCAATCGCTTCCCAAGCTTGTATTGCATACGACACTTACCTTCCTTGTGCATGCGATATATGAGGTGTGCACATGGTCTACAGAGATATTCCTTCAGTGGTAGACTCGTTAGTGGAACAGCCCAGACTAAAACGATAACCCATCGCAAAAGCCATCACATGTTGAATGTATCCACTCCTCCATCCCTCTGCATCATCAAGTTAGTCGTAGACTCCGACACCACCATCACCACCACTACGACAACAATAACGACAACAATATCGCGACCGAGACCGAGGAGCTGTCTCGGATACCACCAACTTTCAACCAACTTTCGATCAGCCGAGTAGCAGAGGGAAATCGGTCACCATGCCTTCTGAAGCAGGCCACAGACGTGAGTTGCGCCCCTTCTCTCCTCTTCCGACTCCATCCACGCAGACCAGCGTGTAGCCTATCTATCTCGTGGCTGCGATATGGGGTCTGCTCCTATGTCTAATCTTGTCGCTGTCTGTACATACTGACCGTCTGTAGTATACGTCAAGTGAGTATCTATATCCCCGCCATCGCACCATCGCCAATGACTCGTCTTGCGAGGCCGAAGCCAGCCGACGAGATGCCGCGCCATCTTCTACCGCTTATACCCTAGGCGCTCTCTCATGCCCTCGACTACATAAAATGGTGGAAAACGTTAGAGATTGCTTAGAAACTGACCAGATCCGCACTTTAGGGGTCGTCACCTGGGCTACCAGCGCTCGCGACACTCGACACACCCGAAGGTCAGCTTGGTCAAGATCGAGGGCGTTGATGACACCAACGCTGCCAACTTCTATCTTGGCAAGAAGGTCGCATATGTTTACAAGGGCCAGAAGGAGGTTCGGGGAACCAAGATCCGGGTGATCTGGGGCAAAGTCACTAGGTATGTAGCCATCCCCGGTCTGTCGCATACGACATTAAGACCAGTCCATCCCTCTGTGTAGAGTATATCTGCTAACGATATCTAGACCACATGGTATGTCCCCAGTTCCGCCGGTTTGCTCCGTCCCATCGGGCGGTTGCGTGCTACTTCGCCCGTTACGCAGGATATAAACTGACATCGTCGCCTCTTTAGGAAACTCCGGCGTCGTCCGAGCCAAATTCACCAGCCCCCTTCCCTCCAAGTCTTTCGGTGCTTCTGTTCGTATCATGCTCTATCCCTCGTCGATATAAGCCAGGGTTAGGCCGGAGTTGGTGGTGTGGACGGTTCTCATGATTGGTTGCATCTGGGTCAGGCAGGGTATACGGCTTCAGCCTTGCGTCTAAAATAAAGAAATAAAGAAAGAATACCAAACAAACTGCGTCGAGGGTTTCTGTGAACGGTACCGCCGGTGACGGGCCTTGAAATAAATGGTGAAAAGGTCCCAAGGCGGACGTTTTGCGCGCGAGTTACGCGAACTAAGCACCGGCGAAAAAAGGAGAAAAAAAAGAAGAAAAAAAAAAGAAGAAAAAAAAAAGAAGAAAAAGACATGCGATAATATCGGTGCCCAGTTGGAGAAAAGTGCGGGCATTCATTCCGATTATTGACATACGAAATTATAGGTCCTAGAGAATAGCAGCAGATTGTCCTGAATATGGCTAGCACCACTCCTAATATTACAATTTCAACGTCCACAGCTATTTCCAAATTTCTGATTTCAAACACGATAGTAACCCGATCGTCATATTTGACCAAAGATCAACTCCCTAGTCTCCTTGGACGCCCCTTTCCCAGGTCCATTACCTTCGAGAGCTCATAGCACTCTACGGCGTTCACTTAGGACACGCAAGATTATCGATACGACCTATGTTAGATAATTCCATCCGAGGCATTAGGGAGATTTTTCATGGTCCATAGAGTAGCAACTCTTAAGGAACATATTCAGCTCATATATGAGGCCATTGCGAAGATATAGGATACTCAGAGTCGGAATGTTTAAGAGTCAGCCGCAAATATCCCATGTAAAAGGGGAAGGGGGAGGGCGGCTCTCATCTCGACGAGGCTAATCTCTCGACTGATGATATCAACACTGCCAGCGTACCAATAGCAAAAATTCAGAGGAGTAGACTAGTGACTGAGTGAGCTTGGCCGCACGGTTATATACAGGCGAGTTCCATGATGTCTATAATAGGTAAGCGAAACAAAGAGAGACCCCTATCTGCCCTATACAGGCTATCTACGAGGTAGATAGATTAGAACACTCGCGACTTCATCGAAGTATTGATGGAGTGGAGGGAGCCGGCCGAAGGACTTATAAAACCTGGGAGGAAGTTGGGGAGGTTAGCTGGAGGTGAAGAATAAAGGGGGCGAAGAGGTTAAATGTCTGGCACGAAACTATGTAAGACGAGAGTAGATGAGAGCCCTCACACATAGGATACGTATGTACGTGTGTCACGTCACATTGCGTAAAGTCAAGCAGGATATATGTGAGCAGCGTTTCCCCCCCTTTTTTTCTTTCCTTCTCTCCCTTTTAATAGATACAAAGAGTATATCAATATGTATAAGGGCAGCCAGGTACCTAGATATAGGTAAGCAGTAGCGGAGCATTCTTATGGAATTATGTATTATCTAGGTACCTATCTATACCTTTATACCTATTTACTTACTTATCCAGAGATCACACGACTTCGGAGAGAGGATAAGCATCTGGACAGGTATAAATCATGGACCTGGCCGTCGCTGGGCTAAGTGTGTATACACTTAATATACTTACCTATTCAATTATTTGCTCACTTATTCGCTGTATATGGTGAAGAGAGAGAGAGAGAGAGAGTAGTTAAAGGCAGGTCCAGATAAAGAAAAGGAAAAAGGGGTAGTTGAAGAAAGTAGAGACTGGAGTAAAGTGAAGTAAAAGTTGGGTAGCAGAGAGAAAGAAGTATGGTTAGATTATTAGAAAGAGCCGCGATACGATAGGTGCTATGTAGGATGAGAGATGAGATGAGATGAGATGAACCGCTAAACGAAAATTTCCGTCTCTCTCCCCCTTCACATCCTTATCCTGGTTACTTATAGCATGGGTTAGGCAAGTTGTAGTATCTCCCTCCCTTTCCGCGGTTGTACTCGTTAAGTGGCACTTCAAACGAGAGGCGATTGCGAAGCTTCTTTCTTTCTCCCACCCCTAAGCCTTTAGTTTAAAATTTTTTTTTTGGGAGGGTGAGGCTTGACTTTTTTAGAGGTTGGCAACCGAGGAGGCAATCGGGAGGCAAGATAAACACATGAGGTAGATTATCCTCACCTAGACGTTTTGGTAGACGTTCCCGAGGTTCGAAACAACAGGAAACCTCCCTTCCGTGAAGGTAGTTTAGTTCATGTTACTTGGTGTTCTCTCTGCGAGGGTGGACGCCTATCAATCCGGCTCGGTTACCGTTGCCTACCCCCCCCCCCCCTCCCTCTTTATTCTACTCGCCCATACGGACGAGACACGGAATGAGCATATCGTCACCTACCAAGCAATCTGTTACCGGCGGCCTCCTAGTTGTAGGGGCGATGACATTTCATGTACTAATATGGTATGGCATAGGTTATACCTACCCTCCCCCACCCCCGGTAACTGCCACACGTCTTGTCTTGCATCTGGTCCCGTGCAGGCGGGAGGGATGGGAGGAGATTCCGACAGGACGAGTATACCTATATATATATATATATATATTACATACCTTCTTCCGAGCTTTCATGTCATTGATGCCGCGAGGAAGCCCTACCTACTTACCTATCTACGGTACCTATACGTCGGTAAGCAGGTAGTACTTACTACTCATCCGTCGAACCTCCCTGCGCCTACCCGAATGCAAGATAAACCGGTTCAGGGCGTGTAACAAGCCTCGCGTCGAGGCACATACATCACTTAGCTAGGTAGGCAGCGAAAAAAAGAAAAGAAAAAAAGAAAAAGCAGACATACGGTTTTACGTCAGAATAGAATCGGGGCTGGGACTAGTTTTTCTTTTTTTTTCTTGTTGAACTACTTGACTATCCAATGGAAAAGTGATATACATACATACATACATACATATATAGGTAGAAGGTAGGTACCTATAGGTATATCAAGTATGTATAAGTATCTGCGTGGGCCGACCTTTTGCATATCTAGGTACCTTGTCGCGTATACCATATAAGAGGCTAATAGCCAGCCAGCATGGCATTAGCGTTCGCTTTTGCCACATACCTACCTACTTAGTGTATCGTGGGGGAGGAGGGGATGATCAGGTAGTAGCACAGTACCTAGGTACAGTAAGTATATATATATAGTAGTTATGCCGACTGGCGTGAACGGGGTATAGTAGGTAGATACTATTGATGAATGATATCAATATGCCTGCACTAGATAACGACTTATACACACTTACACCACTCTATGCTTTCTTTTATACGTTGCCACATATCGGTAGAAAAGACTATAACCCTATGCTATTCTTCTATAACCAGGCATCTACTTATCGATATATACCCCGACTTTCCGGGGGTTTTTTTTAACCTCCCTACCTGGTAGGTATTTTTACTTTTCTCTCTCTTCTAGGTCGGTTGGTATTTTAGTTTCCACAGCTACCCGTCTTTAAATAAGAATGGGGTTTCTGGATACACCGGTCCGATGCCGGTACGGAGTTTGCAGTTTGCGATGAGGTGATAAGCAGACGAAAAAGAGGATAGAGGGATGTAAGGGAAGATGTAGGCTGGGTGGATAGAGAGATTGCCGCGCGTCATGAGTATGTAAACTACTTACCTACTTCCTACATAAAACCTGGCCACGGAAGAAGGTGGGTTGGGGGAGGGGGGATTCATGTTATGAAAAAGAAAAAAAAAAGAAACCAATGTGTAATCCGTATGTGTGAAGTGTTGTTCGCCTACTACCGTATGCGTTTAGCCTGGCTTGGGCGGGGGAGGGAGGTGGAGAGAGAGAGGCAAGATAGACTTACTTTTCTCTCTCTTTTTTTTTTTTTTTTTTTTTTTTTTTTTTAATCTTTTCCCGTTTCATCACGCGCTGTTGGGGCGACAAATGTCTTTGCCTGCCATGTAAGATGAATTCAATGTCTGGTCAAGGCATGTCTGGTATAAAGCGTGAAAAATACAATACAACTCTATTCTGCGTGACCAGATTGCTTTCGCTGCCTTAGCTCACTGCCCCGTACGCAGGAAATACGAGGTCATCATTATTATGCAGGTATCTAAAAGCGTATGTCTGGTACATCTTAAACATTTACCGAGCCACCCGTGGGTCAAGATTGAATGAGAATATATAAAAAAGAACTTACGATATCAATGGGTGGTGGGTAGGGTTGCCAGAAAAGCCCAACCCCCTGCATTGCGTCGTATTGAACATACCCCAGCAGCGCTGCATGTCAACTCAGATCTATCCCGCGTACACTTAAGGTATCCAAGGCGACGTGGTTGTATCAGAACCCGGGTAGGGCGACGGGAAATATTTGAGTGATATATTAAAAGGTCTTTAGTCGAGCAACGGTTATCGTTACCTACCTACCTACCTACCTATCTAGTAGGTATCTAACCTAACCTTGGTGTTTATGTGTGTAAGTCATGCCTTGAAAACCCGTGTCTATACCTAACCTAGCTACCTCAAGGTACACTAGGTATAGAATCCCTAGTTTCTTTTTTTTCTTTTCTTTTCCCTTTTCAACTCAACAAATAAATAATGACAAGGGTTAACTCACCGGTATGCGTAGATGATGGTGGGACATCAATATATGCCGCGTTGCCTTGTCTGATATGTAAGTAAGTAGGTAGATACATATATGCCCTCCTACCTAGCTCTGCTGAATTTTTGTGGATGCTATTTTTATTTCAGGCACATCAATAAAAATCTAGAAGCGCATCTGAAATGCACCCAGGAAGCTTGGCAGCTGTCTTGTCTCAAGAGAATTAAAAAAGAAAAGAAAGGCAAAGGCGAGCGCGCGCGGTGGCCTGGTAGCTACTCCGGTATTGGTGGGCGACGATCACTGCGGAAGTGTGGAGAGCATCAGAGCTCGGTTCGGGTTGGGGGGGACAAGGGGGGTAACTTTCCAGTGAGACGATGACGGATTGATGAGGTGAATCATTCGTAATCGCTTTCAAGCCCCCGACATACCGGCTATGTTCAATGGAGAAACGACTTACGGTATTGGTTGTTAGCAGCTTGTTTTTTGTCGAAGGAGTTTGAAGGAACTAGGTTAGGTTTAAAAAGGTTCTATTGGAACATAAACTCATGTAAGCACTCCCGCTCTCGTGGGCCTGCCTTACCTATATCGATGGGGGGTAAGGTAGGTAGGGTAAGTAGGTAGTGTACCTAGCTAGGTTCAAGCGTAAAGCATATTTCCGCAGTCTAACGTAGATTAAGTAAGTAGTTGGAAACCGTCGCTACAAAGTCAGTACCTAACAAAACTTTTGGTAGCGAAGGTGTAATATATCTACCACCGATGCTTATTTTTCCTAGGGAAATTGCTAGAGAACGTGATATTAGTCAGTATAATCGTACCTAACCTAAGTATGTGAGTACCACATGCATCATTAAAAAGCATTGACCATTCCATCTAGGTAGTGTAATACCCGTGGGACACACCTAGTCTCTTCTAGAAGACACCGCACTCTTTGGTGCTTGACTAGGTATGTTTAGGTAGATATGTAGGAGATTCAATCATTCATCGTGGCGTGGTCACTTCTCATTCACCTGGTCTCTCCACACGTGGATGCACTGATTACAGAGCCAATGGGCCTGGCAACTTGAAGATGGTGAATTCGTATTTGTTCATGGTGGCGGTGCATATTGAAATGCGCTAACACTGTCCCCACCTACGCTTTTAGGAAGTGATAACAAGATCGGTCGATCATGACCGGGATCACGGCATACCTTCTGGTACCTACGACCAACCCATCGTCTTGCCCAGTTTTTGCACGCTAAACTCTACTTACTCAAGTATCTATATGTAAGTAAAGGGAGATTTGCTGGCGGGTACATATTATAATGCCGTACGTTACCTACAGTATTGATACCCACCTACATATATCTATATGTAGGTTAGGTAGATAATCTCTAGATAGCTGGTATGCGGATGTGTAGTAGTGAAATATCAACTAACAGTGCCAATTTGATGGCACTGGTTTGGTAGACGGAACTTACCATATATGTATGTATGTACCTATAGAAATGAGGAGCATCTAATGAATAATCGCACGTCTTGGCAACATGATAAGGAACTCGACTCCGGCTAGGCGTTCGTTAGGGTTGCTATAGACCGGACTTGGGGGCGGCCAAGTTCAAGCAATCCGAAGCAATTCAATATGCACGCTAGGTAGGTAGGTACTTTAGGTAGGTAGGTAAAGCGCATACAGCAGGAGTAGGGTATCCACTCAAGCTCGTGCTGTCAAAGGTGATGCAAGAGACTGACGCGGCATCTGAACTAGACTAACTCGATAGGATTCTGGAGAGTGCCATTTTCTACCTATGGTGGTTGCAAGAAGCACTCGAGAAGGGGGTTTTCGCCGTTCGGTCCTATGCCCTACAACTAGTGTAGTTGTACAGACAGGTAAGCTGACAAGAATCAATATCATTTGACAATTAGAGAGGGGGGGGAAGGGAGGGGGATACGAGAGGCGGCAAGAAGGCATAAAAAAGCAAGAGAGACAAACCTGAGTGGGAGTATCAAGGGTTTTAGAGGTGAACGGAATGAAAGGATGATGATGATGGATGGGCCGGAACGTTAGGTACTTTATGTTACTTAGTTGGCGACAATCGCGACTAATAACGGCAACTTGTTACCAAAGTCACTCTCAACCTCACTGTATGTATGTCTGGTAGAAGACAGGTAGGTAAGTAGTGAATTATAAACAGCTGACAAGCCATCACCACCGGTCGCACAGCTTCCCCAACTACATACCAGTACATACCTTAGTAGTACCTAGTAGTTATGTGAACCTTATCTTACAACTACCAGACATACCTAACGTAACGGGCTTCAATGTATATCAAATACCTACATACATAATTGATATTGATGTACCTACACACATGTGATGTACTTACGTACTACTGACGGATGTATGGTGTGTACGCGCGATATAGGTACGCTGGCCCATTAAGGTATGATGCGACGTGTAATCGGGCGTTCATAGGAGGGATAGAATATCTAAGAATCATCCCCTCGTCAGGCCACACAATCACAATCCCGTCGCCTCCGAGGATTCATAGGTTACCAGCAGTTTTGGAACAGATCAGACAATCGTATTTTTCCCCATTAGTGCCCATCGCCGAGTTGGATTTGAGCTTTCTTTTTTTCCCTTTTCCTCTCTTTCTCCCCTCCCGAGGTCCTCTCCCTCTTTTTCTTCTTCACTTCCCAATATACTGTCTACCACCAGACCTATACGTCGTCGAGTTGAATCTTATTTTAAGGTGTCAACCATTCCGGCCTTGGACTTAACTCGTCTTTCACCGCCGAGTGTTCGCTCGTTGTCCGAGAAAGGAAAGTAATCGTCGGCAGTACCACCTAACCTTACTTATCTACTTGCCTAGACCTACACTACCTACCTACACCTACCTACAGGCGCCTGTACCTTGATATCGGGTTTGCTTGCGACCTCGCACATTGTACCTCCACGAATGCACCCCAGGCGATACGAGTTGAATTGTCAACGACCTAGTTGTATCAGTAACTGAAAGAAATTTGAGACCCTTTCTGTGCTGGGTACGACAAGTATTCCGATCATCAGCTTGCCAATTTCCTTCTTGGCCCCGGTCACAGAAGAGACGGAAATCTCCAACAACGGTCGTTTTTGAAACAAACATCTCATCAATAGAAAACAAAAAAAGACCAACGGGCGCATTCATCGGTTGACGTCACCCTACCTATCTACTAAGTACCTACTACGCCACACCCAAACCTCTCCCTGGGCACTTCCCTGCAAGCTCTTTCCGACCATCCACTACCTTACATAGGTACTTAGATTTACCCATTAACTCAATTACATGCATTGCCTGGTATCAAAGTACCTACCTACTACTTACAAGCATCTACCTACCACCACCACCACCACCACCACCCACCTACCCACCTCATCAACCTAAGGTTACCAACTTACCGACGGTTACCTGTCATACAGAATCAGGTATAACTTTCGAAGCTCGAGTCATTTGAGAAAAGAAGGGATAGAGAGAGAGAGAGAGAGAGAGAGAGAAAGAGAGAGATCACGAGAAAATACAACCATCGTTCGATCGATCGTTCGTTCGTTCGTTCGTCCATTCGTTCATACCGGGCTTATCATAAGAGGCCTGTTTTCTTTCCTTGTCCGGTGGCTTACTAGACTACTACTACCTACCCACTACCTACCTATTACCAGCACTACCTACACCACGAAAGAAAGAGAGAGCTGTAGTGGTTACGTTGCGGTGGCCGGGTCAACCTGTTAATCACGTTAATGATAGGCTCAGGATTGGTCCAGGCTAAGGTTTACGGTTGCAACCCCCCTGTCTCTTTCTACTTTTTGTGTACCACCCGCTCCGACCTGGCGATAAACACACTACGGTAGCGCCTTGGGATCCCAGCCACGCGAAACCGCATTTTCCTTGATATTCTT
Organism: Biscogniauxia sp. FL1348; assembly: GCA_022544895.1. Lineage (NCBI taxonomy): Eukaryota > Fungi > Ascomycota > Sordariomycetes > Xylariales > Xylariaceae > Biscogniauxia > Biscogniauxia sp. FL1348. The sequence goes on from JAJNNV010000089.1 coordinate 137,675, forward strand.
TTTTTCCCCATCCTGAGACGTCCACGTTCGGGTATCCACCCACCTTTCTGATACCTCCTCACTGGTCTGCGATTCTCCAGAATAATCAAATCACAGCAATCCCATCGTACATTGCGATAGCAGCAGCGCCAGCAATCTCGACGAAACCCCAGCAACAGCGCTAGCCTTCAGCTCCTTGTAAAAAAAGAACACAAGATCCTCTGCGCGCATCTGCCCGTCAGCAAGTACCATCCCCTTTTTTCCTGAGAACAGCCAGGGTGGTCTGATACCTACTGGCCCGCTCGGATCATCGACAGCGTCTCGATAGAAACCCACCTTCATCGACGATTGAAGAAGTCCAGCTGAAAGGTCCATTCGCACTATTACCATCACCTACCAGACCTAGGTACTCCCATTCCCGGTCGCCATTGCTGCATCTGTACGCTGCCTATACCACAGTAGCAACAGCTTTGTTTACCTGGCCATTATCTCTTGTTGCTTTCTCCAGGGCGACCGACAGACCGGCCGACCGACTAGTCGACCAACTGTTTCCTAGGTTAGCAGGGTTCATCTGCGAGAAGCGCCGCTATCACACGGAAACCTCGAACCAATATCTTCCCACATCCCTTTCCAGAAAGCCATCTAGACCAGGGCAGGATCATCGTCGGGTTCTTCATACACTATCTGTCGCTGCACGAGCCGCAAGCTGAGCCATCGTCGACGATCTGAGTCTGGTCCACTTTCCCAGGCGCCGGTTTTTCCCCACCACCTGGTCGGTCCTTTCCAAGGGATCCAGGACCCAGCATTAATAAAAGATAGGCGCTGTTACCCTCCTAGACCATGGCGTCCCCGAACTACAATCAATATCCATTGCCTGCTCCGCCGCAGCCTGTCCAGCAGCAGCTACCCTCGCACCTCTATAAACACCAGTCCCACGTTCCTCACTCCCAGAAACCAGCAGGAACACGGCCACGATCGCGAGGCTTCAGCTTCCGATCTGACAAGTCCCAGAAGAGCGCAGGCGACAACCACCCTCACAAGGCCGACCTTCATGAGACTTCTGCTGAGAAGGAAGCTAAGAGGCTACACGGCAAAGCCGACCCTAGAATGGCGCTGAGCGAGATAGAGCCAGGCACGTCCGCGGGAGCTCCCTCCCTCCCCGTCCAAATCCCCCCGTGTGTTGACCAAATTTTCTAACGTATCTTTTCAGCTATGCAAGCCCAGGTGGCCGGCGAGGTCGCAACAGTACCCCTGCGGGCTATCCAACACAAGGATGCAAATGGCAATCCTATAAGTAAGTCAGGCAAGCCACTCTCGCGTCGCTGGTGATGCTCATCCGCTTTCTAGCTGAACCGGACCGGTCGAATCCCACAAGAAGCCGATGGGAGCGACCGCTGGATACCATTCGGAGTTTCGAAGCCGCTATTGACGGTGGATACAACCGCAAGTCGCTCTACAGGGCAGATACAGACTCGGTAGCAAATTGGAATCGGAGGGCCAGCTACTATGGAAGTGAGCATGAATGCACCTCCTCACCATACCCCAACTTTGTCTCACACATGAGATCTTCAGATAACGGTCCTCGCTTCCCCCATGATAGCTACTACGGGGGCCGCGCGAGTACGATGTATGACCCGAGACAATCGGCGATGATGGGCGGCCCGAGAGAGGGCTTCCAGGGCGGCTATGACGGTGATCCGTACGGAAACAACGGGATGGGCTCACGAAACAGATATTCGAGAATGCACTCGGACCCGCACATGAATGGTCGAGGACACCCCGAACGAAACGTCTACCCGATGCCGAACAACCATCAGTCGTACGAGACGGTCGCTTCTGGCACTGGCAGTGGAAGTATGGGTGAACCAGCAGGATATCAAACTGACCCCACTAGCAGTGAGAACAGCTCGATCGATCGCCGTTTGCCTCCGAAGCGTCAGGAGCCCATGAACGATTATGGGATCAGTTTTGGCCAGTCTCCTTCATACCAGCCAGACATCGGTGTTGGCAATAACACAGCAAGCGCACCGGCTGTTCCTAAGAAGAACAATAGTATTCTGTTGAGAAAGCCCTCCAAAGCCTCAAATCCCAACGAAAACTCGCAGGAGCGCCAAGGAGCAGGCGAGAAGCGGAAGAGTTGGTTCCTCCGGCGATTTAGCAAATCTTAGGTCTGCCGACAAAGGGAACCCCTACCTAATATGTCATGAGCCGTGTTCTTTCATTTCACAACCTAGATACCCCCCGCAAATTCACTCTCTTTTATCATTTCTCCATAATTGGTTTCGCGAATCGCCTGTATAGCACTAGAAAAGCACAGCATTCTAGGTGTTTGGGGCCAACGGCCATAACTCCTGCAAATACATAACTCCCACACGACTTGGTATATTACACATTACCTCAAGCACTGCGTGCTTGCGACCGGCTTGATGCGACCCCTCCTTTCAAGGCGGAAATTCTTTTTACCCACGAAAATAAAGTGTACTTCACATCACATCAGCAAACGAGGCATTTAGTGGAGTTGAGTTGCTTGCGCAAGAAGGCTTGCGTATAATACGGAAAAGCTCAAGTTATGGGTTAGGGATAAACCATACTTGATTTCTGTAGCCGAAATTGGACGAAGGAGGTTATAGGGGCCTAAGTATCCTTTGACGGAAGAGGGCCGACGAAGAGGTTAGGAATATCTGAGGACTTTGGGCGGTTCGATAACTTGGTCGAAAAAGGAAATAATACCCATGCTTTCTTCATCTACGCCCACACACACACACACTCATACGCATACGCAAATACATAGTCTACCAACCAAGCATACCGTCCTTTAATGAAATATCTTCTATCCTTTTTTGTTACTGTATGGGGAAATGAGGTGAACGAGAGATAGCGAAAGTGAAGAGAGAGAGGGACCATATTTTTCTTTCCCACCCTCTCTTCATTCTGTCTCGTCTTGTAAAATAGGAGGAGGGAAAAGGGGGAGGGAGCGAAAGCAAATACAACTATCACCTGTAGATGATAACTACTACCCTGGTGTAGATTTTTCGTTACGCGGTTCTCTGAATATAAAAATTCTCCTGATTTCTGTCACTCTTGTACTATTTTTGCCAGGATTTCTTTCCTCTCCCCGTGTCCGTTGTGTGTCAGCCTTTCCGGCGCCTATCTCTAGCTAGGTCATAAAAGCAACAGTGTGGTCGGGTCTCCTGATGGAAACTAGACGTGCGCTGCGGGAGGAGGATAGACGAGAGGTAGGAGGAGGAGGAAGGGGGGGGGGGGGTAATAAAATAGTAATCGATGGTTGGTCTCTGCGCGCGCGTATGTGCTGTCCCTAAATCACTGGATGAGAGGTTTCTGTTTGGTTAACCCCCACCTTCCTAATACTCCCCACACGTCCTTGCGTGCGGATGTTGTGGTGATCTAGGTGATATGAGGCGGGATATCAGGTAAAGTAGGTTATGGTCAGGGAACCTGGGTGGATGGGATATTCGCATCAAAGCTAAGTGAGTAGCATCAAAATGAATGGTATGGGATTACACAATCTAGGGGTTAAGGGGTGGGGTGTCTAATTCAATGAACAAAACATATCTTCTGGCTTTCGTCGGATTTAATGTATTTGATACTACTTAGGTAGGCAGGTAGATACTACTATTTTCCTCGTCAATTTTGGGGCCTTGATGTACCTATCAATATAGCCAGCTGTTGGATCCGGGCTCCCCCTTGACCTGCGTCTGGTTGATGAAACCTACTTGTTTCTTTTCCTTATTCTCTCCCGATTCTGCCTTCTCCTTTTCGAAGTAAAGTACTTAGGCTAGTAGGTACGTAGATACGTACATAAACAACTGTCGCGTATAAGGGCATTTTTATAAAGCATATACATTTACTTAAGTAAATCACGTAACTTTATAAAGCATTAAATATAAAACTTAAAGCTTTTTTTATTTATATAAAAAAGCTTTTTTCTTTTTTTTCACGAAAATTATTTAAACATATAATTTAAGCTTTTTTATATGTTTTTAAATTATATTTATATATAAAAAAAATAGTTATAAACTTAACACTTACTAGTTTTACTTAATATACGCGTTAAAAT